>LAPY01000665.1:71472-83384 GCA_000970635.1 Eragrostis tef
GCGCCGCGCGCCGTAGGCGGGCCGCCGTGAACTCCTCGTCGGGCGCCGCCACGCCGAGCAGGTGGTGTGGCACGCCGGCGCACTCGGCCGGCGTCACCTTGTTGGTGGCCACGTCAAGGCCGCGGTGCACCTGGATCTTGTCGGAGTTGATCACCTCGCCGCCGAACGCGAGGGCCAGGTCCACGGCGAGGCGCGACTTGCCCGTGCCCGTGGCGCCCATCACCACCACGGCCTTGTGCTTCCCTCCTACATGCCTATTCGTGCTGATAATCAGCGGCGGTGGCGGCGGTGAAGGTGGAACGTGAATCGCCATGTCGCGCTCGAGCCGCCTTATGTCGATGGGCGACGGCGGCGATCGGAGCCTCGGGAGGGTGGCGGCGCTGGCGGCCGTTGGCGCCAATGAGAGTGACATGGTTTTTTGTCGTGTGTTAAGGTGCCTGTTAACTACTTAACGACCTTGGTCAAGGAGTCCTGAGGAGATCTTCTGGTAGTTAGTTTGTGAGGTAGCTGTGGGTGTGTTGGGTGGGGTATTTATATACTAAGATGGGTAAGCAAGTGGGAGAAAAGAACACACACCCACATTGCAATACAAAATTCAGAGTATGTATATGGATTCCTTTGGGTTCCATTGTAAACAGATTCGCGAGATAAGGATTCGGATACAAACGCCCTTCGAATCGAAGGCCGTCTTGCTTCATGGCATATATGTAGTGGCTGGATCCCAAATCGAACACTAGTAATTGGGGAAATTTTACCTCGTGGTCAAGACTACACGATTTAAAACTATTGCGGAAGAGTTTTCTTTTGAGTGGCCAAAGAGTTTCATTGTTTCTCTCTCTCTCTCTCTCTCTCTCTCTCTCTCTCTCTTTTACCATTATTGGCCGACGGTGTCCTACTGTTATTGAAATTTTCCCCTAGAGTGAGGACGAACACCATCAAATTATCGATCACTGACGTACTGACAACTCTCAGTAATAGTTGCAAAGAGCGATAATTATAGACCACCGTAGGCCATTGTTACCTACTCTCAGTAATAGTTGCAAACCGTGTGTAGCGAGACATGGCAGGGCCGACTTCTTCGGAGTCCCTATAGGTATTCAATTATGCCTATTTCTAATGTTAAGCACAACCTCTCGTTTCTCGATCAGAGGGGCATAGGAAGAAAATGTATGCATAAAATGCTTTTGAACTCTATTGGTCGCGATCATGATGCAAGTGGACTGTGAGCCGTTACAAAGTGGTGCTGGGGATACAATTAGTTTACATGAACTGGTGGTCCTTTAGTTCTTCTATGCGGCGAATGGTGGTGGGGCTAATGATAGGCACGGTGTATATATTTTACAAAAGCTGAAAGGAACGGTAAGCAGAATGAGAGGGGGATAGATTGCGAGGGTACGGTGTTTTTTTATGTTCCTTGGCCCCGTGTCTTGATATAACTAGAGGTTACAATCAAACCACCATCATCTTTGAACTATGCACTACGATCGATATCCATGTAGTGTGAAAAAGAGTACCCATATCTCTGATGAGCATCTGAATTTGAACTAGTTGTGCCATATAGCATGTCTGTATGATCCTTTAAAGATGAACATGCAGGAAAGATATAGTATGTAATTTTCTATCCCTACCGTTTTGTACGCTAATTATACTTAAGTTGCTTGAAGATGCATTAATTATTTCTTCCGTGGTTTTAAAATGGTTCATTTCTGTGCAAGGATTGGATTTTATGATCTGGTGGCAAAGGAAAATAAAATGATGCAGCAGGTCAACAGAAGGACGGTTGAACTGAGCTGTATGTAACAACAAAATTTGGCTTTTTTGTGTATTTGTGTGGCAGCCTTGCATGGTCGACTGCCAGAACCAACAGAAAATCGTGCCTCCGTATCTCAAATACTTGTCCAAATCACGAGAATGATACATCCAGATTTTGCACGTATCTTTCTCAGATAGCAATGGCACAAACCTGTAGATGAACCACAGAGAGAGAGAGAGATAGAGACGAGTTGCATTTAGATAGGCCTGTCGTGCGGTGCACGAAGCACGCGCAGTTCCAGCGAGCACGCCATGGACTAGATTTAGGGAAAACGTGCAGCTAAATAGGATTAAGTGGATCTCAGATGACATTCAGGATTTTATTTTCGGTGAGATCCTGCAATCCAAATATGTACGCAGATCGCTCGAGGAATAATTGATCAATAAATACATGACCCGTTCCTTGTTCACATCAAAAGATAGACGGCCTTGCTTATAGGTTAAGATATTGGATTATACTTTTTTTTGCGAAGAAGATATTGGATTATACTTATAATAACAAGTTTAAGAAAGACCGCAGTACATAAGAGTTATCAGTAATTCTACGTTGCTTTTTCTTTAGCCACATAGATATATTCTTTCACTTAATCTCAAAAAAAAGATATGTTCTTTCACTTGATATATATATTTGAACGTTTTAACTAAAACCCTAGCTGACCACCCTTTTGCACTCCACACCGCCGTTCTTCACTTGCCCCTCTGTCCTTCCGTCGCAACCTTCTGACCCCGTCCAATTTATGGTGGCATCTCGTGATGCCACTGCCCTCTCTCCTCCGCCTTGCCACCACCCATTCCTTGTCCTCATGCCATCCTTTCATGCCATGATGCCATCGTGCCATCGAGAGAAGACCCATCTCCGCGTTTCATTGTTGTCATTCTCGTCTTCCAAGTGCTTGATCCATCTTCCATCCTACCACTTACAACCATATATCTAATTTCCCCCTCACAGTAATGTTCCTGCACAAGGTAAACATATTTTAGTAACTTTGGCGATCTCCTAAATATTTGCACTAGAGCATCTTGGCAGAACCATAAATGCCAAGAAAAGGTAGGAATCATGGTTATCTCACGATTCGGATACAAGATTCGAAGGTTAGTTTATTCTATCTGCTACTGTTATGTGATATAATTGTGAATGATGTTTAGCTAATATTTATGTAAATGTATAATTAAATTTGGGATTCAAGCACCTAATAAATACACTATTCTGTACTCCACTACTATTCCTATTTATAAAAAATAAAATCAATTTTTTAGTATACTAAGAGGATGTTCTTTTAGTTGTAAATAAATATAAATAAAATGTGTGGTGTGGCTTTGTTATGTGGGTTGCAACATCACCTGAATCTCCACATCTTTAATTCCTCGTTACGCCATTTATTAATCACTAGACGTGAGGGTGACGATATGTCATCTTGGAACACAACCGCATTTCAGTGTTTGTGTACAGTTCCAAACAGTAAAGCGATACAAGATGAGACAAATCTACCAGAAGGCAGAGACGTTGCTCAGGTGCAACATGCCAAATGACACAACACACAATCAATGATGATGTGGTGTCCATGTGGTCAGCGGTCCATATATTAAGCCTTCATGAAAGGGCATCCCAATTTGCAGTACGCACTAGACGCTCCTACAAATCTATTTATGCTTCCATGGTCACATATTTTAAGATGATTAATCCAATAATGATGATGTTGTTTTAATTAACCATTCCATTTGAAGCAATGGATGGTACGGTTAGCCCACCGACACTCCTAAAACAATGAACGTCCTGTTCATACCACTCCTATACTGAAAATGATCAACGTGACCATGTTGTCGATAGAGATTGGTGTGACTAATACGTTAGTCATATAGCGTGACTATGTTGTCAACCAAGATTGGTGTGACTAATACGTTAGTCATGGCATGGCAGTGTTGCCAAACAAAATGGACAAAGCTGCTTACCACGTGGAGTAGATCACACCAATGAGATTGGCAGGACTGAAGTATGTCACGTTTTTGGCGTGACCAAATGTTTCAGATTTTGAAATTATAGTTTTGTCCGTGCCTTTATGAAAATATTAGCTTTAATATTGAAATAAAAAAAGATCCTGATTGTTGTATTTTCATATAAGCTGAGAGAGAGCCAGCTATGCCCTGCCGAATGCAGTGCGAAGAGTAGTGAGGACCCTCTTATCAGTCCGGGCTCGCAAGTTTTAGTGCAGCAGAAGCAGCCCAATTAGACATGGTTGGGGGATCAGATTTCAGAAGTTGAGATTTGCAGGAGGCCTGTAATCTCCCGTCAGCATGCATAAGCACAAGCACAACTGCACAAGGGAAGATCCAGTATATGATCCAAACAAACAAAGTATTTCGTTCTAGGAATCAACTAATGGCTTTGCGCTTCGCATGGTGTAGCCGGAAAAAGTTTCATAATCAGAAAAAAAAAATTCCAGGTAGCGAGGCTTTGGGCTCTCCTGTAGTCCTGTTGGTGCTACAAGTTTAGATCTAGTGCTCTAGGCTGGTAGGTCTCTTCCAGCATTGCATTGCATATGGGTTTTCTTTTGTTGTGGTGTGTTTTTGTTTCAGTCTTGCATGCTATTTGTAATTTTAGCGTGCTTCAGGTCTTCAGGTCGATATGAAACCGAGCGATTCACATTTCGAAAAATGACTTATTAAACTCAAACTACATCTTGGGAGGACACATAGGTATAGGCAACTGGCCTTTCAAGGAGCAATGCCCCATACTTCACAATATACTCCATTCGTTCTAAAATAGTTGTGGCTTTTGACTTTTAGACATAACGTTGACCGTTCATCTAATTTATTTTTTTCAATTGTTATTTAAATTTTATAGCTCTTTAATAATTTAGCATACATCCATCATGAGATATTTATTTTAATTTATACAAAAAAACTGAATAAGATGAATGCACTACAAGAAAAAGGCTTTTTAGACACGTTTCGGTAGTTGCGCTTTTGTAAATGTCAATACACCATCACCTAAAGACGATTTTTGACACGATTTTGAGAACGTGTCAAGTTGACACGTTATTAGATACGCTTAAAACATCATTAGTCAAACAAATATGTTTATGACATGCTTTTGACCATCAATAGCTCTCTAGAAACGCTTCCTGACACACTATTAAGAAATTTTTTTGACATGCTATTTAGAACACTTCCAAGTAAAACGATATTAGACACGCTTCATTCGTTAGTATCTCACACAAACACACTTTTTGAGTAGAACGCGTCAAAGTGGTAGACATGCTTCAACCGCATTTAGTCCCATATAAAACGTTTCTTGACACGTTATCAGAAATGTAGAGACGCTAAAACATTTAGAGAGCATGAGTTAAAATAAATATATTTCTCATTCTAGTCGTAATTGCGTGTGAGATGAGTTGGTTAAGTGAGTTCATGAGAGATAAAGAGATCATGAGTTCAAGTCCTATGAATAGCAAATAAAAATTCTTCTTGGCATAGGAGGGTGGTAGGAAAATTGTTCCTTGTTTTTGCAACGTTGTGTAACAACACTTTTTCATATAAAGCGTGGCTAAATTAATAGACACGTAGGATGAATGTAATCATAAAAGCGTGTCTAAGTATGTAGACATGCATCTAACGTCTCTATGAATCGTGTTATAACACGCTTTTGAACTCGAACACGTTTTATGAAAGCGTATCTATGTTCCATTAGCAACACAATAAACATATCTAGTCCACAAATAAAGTGTGTCTACAATGACTTTTTTTTGTAGTGATGGTCAAACTTGTTGTGTAAAAGTCAAAATCAACAACTATTATGGGACGGAGGTAGTAGTGGCAAGTGTAATGAGCACGCATTTTTTTTCGAGAAGATTTGGTGGGGGAAAAAACTAATTGAATGGCACAGACTAATTGAACGGTCATAGTGATAAATTCATTTGAAGCTACACAAGATTCATTCTTGACGAATCAAGACGTTCCTTTATTTCACAAGTCAATCTGGAACTACAATTCTCTCTAGATATATTCCTCTTGGTACTTCCAATGACTAGTAATTTTAACAATGAATAATCTAATTAGAAAACAACTAGAAGGGAAGCGATGAGGACATACGACCTTGGGACGGAGGCCCAGCAACAAATTCAGTATATGTTTACACAAGCCCAATATTCAGCTCGCGGACAGCCTGATAGTGCCTCCTTCCAAAGGCCATAATTCTTTCATCCCGAGTCCAAATGAGGCAAATGAATACTTGTTGGAAAGCTTGTTTCAACACCATTCGAATGGGGTAGTCCAACCTTATTTGCACGCCGGGAAGGATGTTGGGTGCTGCATCACCATCAGAAAAAGAACTTAACAGAATCTAAACTGATGCTACTCGTCACGTACACACACACACACATCCACCAAATATAATTCATTTGGACCATTGCACACTGAAAGCAGACGTGTTATCACTGAACTTTAGTGTAACTTTAGAATCTAAGCTTTGATAGCACTCCATAGCTATATAAAGCTCTCGGTCGGCATGAACTGATGACTTTTACAATCCATGACCCCTGCTTGTGAGATGTTGCGATATTATTTCAAAGAAAAAGACAAAAGAGATTATTGGTTTTTTATCACGCAAGGTAAGACTAAATAATCTCTTTTGTGACCTCTGGCGAACAAGTATTAGCCTATCTTCTTGTTCTGTATGCCGCCCAGGCCCAGCCAGTTAGTCACGGCAGATTAATTTGCTGAAGATCTCTTGCGTTGGCAGCCGTCCCTCGTTGACCCACCCGGGTCCTGCTCCGTCCCCTGACATGGCTCGCCGATGCAGCCGCACATATATGTCCTCCGCACCTGGAGCCGCCCTGACTTGGCGTCCAGCGCGCTGGTGGCCTCGTCCAGGAGGAGCACGGCCTCATGCTTCACCAACGCTGTGTGCGCTGCCATGGCTGCCCCCGGCCTTGCTCAACGACCCAATCGACTACTGCGCGCCGTGTGCACTGTGCCGCGTTGCGGCCAGGCACGACTAGCCCCGGCGCGGCTCCCACGCCCCTCCACGGGCATGCTTCGCAGGCAGGCGCAGCAGGTACGGCCCGGCACGACGGCGCGCTCGTCGTGCGACTCTCCCTTGTGGTACAGTGCTACACATTAGTCCAGTTCTCTCCTCTTCTCTCCAATGCTCTTGGTGGCAGACCAGGGATTGGTGTCAAGAAAATTTTCAGGTGTCTGTCGGCTGTAAGGGCAAAATAGTCTTTTCCTTCCTCGTTTCAGTCTCGCGAAATGGGACTCGGGTGGCACGGATGGGGAAAACGTTTAAGAAAGATGCAGATACGTGATTCAAATTTAACCAGTGACGTGCAAGAGATCAGGAAAGTTTCCAGTGACACTGAAGGGATTTTTCCATTCTTGTTCTAAAGGTATTAAACCATTGATTCATCTTTTTATACCAATGACGGCCTTTAGCAATGCGTTCTTGTGATGTACGATTTGCATGTGAAATAGTAGTCGGTCATTGAGCGAAAAACGTTGATTGATAAAGCAGTAGTGAGACACCACTCCCACCTGTCACCATAACATCAATCATGCTGCCAGATTTTGCTGTTAGCCTACAGTTGTCAGTGAGACTTCAACACAGACCGACAATATTATGTTGACCTCTACAACCGGATGGTGATAATATCTGACATTGCTAGGGTACATATTGCTGTCGGATGTTACAGCCAACCGACGGAACAATGTTTTTGCTACCGTCGGATGTTGAACTGACTGCTATGTACTTATAATTGTAGACCTCTCATATGTATATTGGTGTATCCTCCTCTCATACAGGTTGGTAGCAGGCACCCTTGAGACGTTCAGTAGTAATGGTATCACTTTTGACTGAGTGACAGGCATTTGCGGTGACCTAGGCCCGCATGAAATAGATATTCTCCTCTAGAACCAGTCTCGCTAACATCTTTCGCATGCGGAGGAACCAGCTGAGCCTCCCAAGCGGGCAACATTCACAGGCGGAGTGCCGTGAGCCAGTGAGGCACTAAGACGATGCAGCTGAGCCTAGGAATTAACTTCACACACACAAAGCCATCATCATTTATTTATGTCTGTAATCATACAATAGCAATGATCATTCAGTCCGTAGGCACTGATGACCAATCCCACGACACACAGTAAACACACCACACAAGAAACTGGCAAGCAATTATAAGCAGCTATCAGCCTAAACATAGTTGTTGAATATCTCGCCCACTCTCTTTTCTTTCTTCTCTACCACTCAAAGTAGTACTCACACTCGTAATTGGTCATCAACGGAACAATAGACTGGAGTGTTCAGGTCGATGCAGCTGCTGGCCGGACTAACAGAGGTGGAGCTAATTAACATGCATCAATCTCAGAAAAGGTCAATACACCACAAGCAAAAGGAAAACAATGGATGAGATCAAACCAGAGACACGAGCTGTAAGCAACGGTTCGGACAGCAACTGTCCGTGCAGATGTCATACATGTGGATGTAGCAGCAAGCAGGAAATAGTAGGTATACGTAGATGTTGATCCATCTCCATCTTTTATCTTTGCTGCATTCCAAGCAACACAAAAATATTTGTTAATTGGTGGTACATTTATTACGATGAATGGAATAATAGTCCTCACGATATAATGGTTGTACATACCTCATTTGAGCATGGAGCCCCTAAGCAAGGTCTTCTTGTAGTACCGTGGATGGATTGGTTTGTACAGCGACCAATAATGGTTGGCATCCATCCCTTCCCAGTTGAGCCTATCCCACCATTCTTTCTCACAGTTGCACTCCACCTTCTTGTTGGAGCCGACGGCCGGCAAGCGCATGAGGCTCCAACAACCCCTGATCCTTATGGTCTCGAGGTTGGGTGCATAGATTCTCATGCTCCCGCAGATGCTATGCAGCATGGGCAGCTCGTGCAGGTGGACATGATTCAGATTAGGGAATTCCACTGTAGTTGGCTGCATCAACTTTTGATCACCGTGGTTGTTCTCTGCATCATCAGTCTCCAAAGGGAAGACTGTCCTGACATCACTACACCACATGATCTCAAGAATCTTCAGGAGGCGTAGGCATAGGCCATGGATCAATGTATCAGACAAGGGGAGCACATGTGTCAGTCTGGGGCAGAAGTCCACGTGCATGAATTCCAATTTTTCAAATGATTCGCGGTGAAAATTGAGTATACCCGAGGATGGTCTACTCAGTTTCCAAATGCAGCGTGCCTTTAGGAGCTGTGAAGACCACAATGTCTCTAGTTGAGGGAAAATTCGCATGCCACTACTTCCTCCTCCGGGCTCACTGCCAATCTGGGGACATGCGAAGACATATTCCAAATTGGAGCACCTCTCAACTCGGCACCACAATAGATAGTTCCATCTGGAGCCTTCAAGTGGAGGTGCGGGGCCGGGGACACAGGTGATGGACTTGCTGTCGTGAACGTGCAGGATTCCAGTATTCTTGCATATAAAATCCTCAACTGTAATAGTAGTGGTACTGAATACTTCACCACTCACTCTCACCGGTAATTTGGACCTCCTCAATGGCTGGTCCTGTATGTAGATGTAGCGATCAATCCCGTACTGCGGCTTAGGAGTAGGTGGGCAAGGCCATATCTGTGCGATGATTGGAGCATCACAATCACCGCCTGCACTTGCCTGTTGCGCGTGGTCCTTCAAGGTAACATTGACGCCTGCATATACCGATACCTTATCATCAATCTCAGGATGTTGTTGTTGGCTTCGGATGTCTTGCAGCACTAGTTGCGCATTGTCGATACCACTTTTTATGATCCTTTCATCTTTGATATCACCAGCATCAGTTGTAAGACAACTTGGAGAGAAAATTTCCATATGAACCGTACTTCCTTGATTAAAATCCTGTTGCAAATCCACAAGTGACCTGAGGAGCCTCAAGTCACTTAAAAAAATATACCAACTATACTCTGTGGGTGCTCGACTGCCATGTTTCACAGTTAATGATGACGGTGATGATAATGTAGCCTTAGAACTACCCTCACACTCTATGGTGTCAATACGTAGCTTACTCAAATCTCCTTTTCTTTTTCCCACAGGTGGCCACAGGATTGCGCAAAGCTTGTTGCAGCCAAGCGCAATAAGCTTATCAAAATTCTGGGCTGCCATTTCACTGAGATCTAATGTTGTCACTGATGTACCTGAGATGTCAAGGCTATCAAGTTTTGCGAACAATCCTTTCAATAATACACTCTTTAGGTTAGCACAACCTTTGAAGGAGATTTGTTCCAGCCCAACACATCCATCCTCAATAATGATTTTCTCTATGAAGCTGTTGCTACTGATGTTGTCTGCTCCAACAGATAAGCTCGTCATGCCACTCATGATACAATTTCCTGAAAATCGAAGGAGCTTCATCTTTTTCATCCTCGAAAACAAGTCATTTCCTGAACAATTACTACTATAATGGATCGCTGACTTTGTTACTTGAAGCTTGCGGATGTTGGGCAGACGTCCATTCAGCTGGCCTATGTCCCAATCTTGGGCTCCCATCACATTTAACTCCCTTAGCTCCCTCATAAGGTCTATCATCCGGGAAGACAAAATTACATCACAACATGTGTAGCGGATGTCTAGCACCCACAACCTCTGGAAGCACCGGTCGATGCTCTCCTCTTTCAGGTGTGCCCCATTTGTGTTGGCCCCTTCGTCTTGACAATGGTTGAGCCATAGGAACCTAAGATTGTTGCAGCAGAGGAATGGGGGTGATGAGAAGCTGAAGTTGCAGTGTGAGAGCTTGAGTATACAAAGTTGGTCAAAATTTTTGAATATGTCTCCGTTACGAATGGCTCCATCCACGATCTGTGTGCTCCGGTAGGTTGGTGAAGTCCAACATGGCATGATCTCTGCACATCTTACAAGGTGGGAATACTTTTGGTCGTTGTAGTATTCCACATCCAGTTGCATCTCACACTGCAGAGCATCTGCAGCTTGCCAACCCCTATCATCATAATTATCATCTCTATCGATGTCTCCTTCTTGTTGTGGTTGTATGATGCCATCACATACCAAGTAGTTTCCAACATGAGTGGCGAAGTCACAACACATCATGAATTGATTTCCCATGCAACATAGCTTCAACAAATACATGAAGCACTCATAAACCAGTCCAGGGCGGTCAATAATGATGCCAGCATTTCTGCGTGCAACTTCTGCAGCCTCTTGACGCACAAGGTAGGACAAGACCTCCGGACGATTGGGCTCAAGGAAAGAGGCCGAGAAGAAAACATCAGTCACCCTAGTAGTCTCGAGGACCCTATTCACTTTAATCCTAGGGTATAGCCGTAAACCCCCTTGGAATGTCCACAACACCTTGGTTCTTGAATATCCATAAAGTGGGAACCCAAAGGTAGTAAGATCCACCTCATCACTGCTCCCGTTTTGGAAAATCAACAAGCACCTACGACTCCGCTTCTGCATTCGATGATATGTTATTGCCTCTATGATTTCAGGTATCTCTGCACGATATTCTTGAGCCACACCATTGAAATCATCATCCTCATCTTGCCTTTCAAATATTTCCATCACCTCAGCTGGAAGCTCCATCTCCTCAGCGATCACTCTTTGCACTTCTCTCCTGCTCTTCCACTTCGAACAATCGACGTGGATAATCTGATCAAACTGCAGTCCTGCGGGGGCCTCTGAAGCTACAACGAGGCGTTGACTGACAGCCCGTAGGACAGCAGATGCCCCCATGCCATCCCAACCATCGAAGTAGATGACATTGCCTCTGCTGCTATTGCTTCTTGTAGTACTAGTGCCTTCCTTGAGCTCATCTAGAATTTGTTCAGCAGCAGCACCAATCGTGTCAGCCTTGATAACCTGCATCCATGCATTCATATAGGCATGAGTCCATCATTCAGGGAACGAGGTGACCATCAATTGAGAGCTGAGACCCAGGCATATCAATAGTACCTAATGAGACATTTTACGGTATTTGCGAGATACTTAGAAGTATTAAGAGATACTGTAACGTAGACCGTTGTTCAAGAAAGGGGTAAGGTACGGAATAAAAATTATCATAATGTGACAACTAATTAAGAGTCTTTTCCGTCCCCCCCCCCCCCCCCCCCTTTTTTATG
>LAPY01000665.1:89252-100521 GCA_000970635.1 Eragrostis tef
TATGAGAAGAAATGTTTAGGAGCGAGCTCACCTCTAAATTTAGTTGTCGTGCGCGAGCTCTAGTAATTGGACCTTGTATAACTAGCGGCGAAGTAACATTTGTATCCACGTTGGTGATGTCCTCATCAGTTGTGCTCCCGCATGCAAAATTCTTCTGAAATTGCCCCCGATGCCCGCACGGTCCCGAGGCGCACGCCGCATGAATCGAAACGCTCGCTGGCGAATTAAAACGCCCCATGGCCGAGGCACTCGTGCTCCTTTGTTCTCCTTCGTTCAGTCTTTCGCTCGCAGTCGCAGGTCTTCTCTCACTCGTGCGCGCGGCCATGGCCGAGGAGACGAGCATCGTTGCGCCGGCGTCCGCGGCCTCGTGCTCCATGTGACGAGGGCTTCAACCTCGTCGCGCTGGCCCTCCTTTGGCGGCATGGTTCGCGCGCCGCGCTCGCTCCAGCGTCCTCGACGGCGCATGTCCGTCGCTCGCGCGGGTAGCAGACCCCGCCAGAAGTTGAAACGAAAACAAGATTTAGAAGCAACTCCATGGAGTACCTGAAAACGATCGGTGCATGGCAAATGAAATAAAAAAAAAAAGAAATTGATTACCGTCGGCATGTTCCAGCGGAGGCTCCAAGTTTAGATCAAAACCAGCCATGAACTCGCTCGTGTTGCTTTGGAGTACAGCTAATTGCGGTACATGCAGTCGCTCATGTTGTAGTTTGGAGTATGAACTGTGGTAGCGCACACTTAAACAGATGAGGGAACGTGGAAAGGAAGCATCACGGTAGCAGGGCGCGCGAGTGAAAAAAAGATTCGGCAGCGAGCATGAAAGGAAACGAAACGGCAACTGCGTGCGAAGATGGAAAAAAGAGCGCGCCTTGCAAAAAGGACAAAAAAAAAATGGGACGTCAATCGAACCCACGACCTTACACGTGGGAACAAACTGAGGCAGCCAGTCCAACGGAGAGAGAGGGTGTCATTGGGAATATTGAATAAGGGTAAACATGGAAGATTAGACTCGAATTAATTACTCTTTCGTAAGCTAAACCATGTCATAAACGCCTTCTAATATGAGTATGAAGAGAGTAATTTGTAAAATTCAAAATTTTTGTCAAATTTTCAATGTACCGCGTTGACTGCGTTAGATGTGGCATATCAACATTTTCGGTTACATGCATGTTGATTATGTTTTCTTATAAAGTTGACATGGGTTTACGAAACATGCTGAACAACTCTAGGTTGAAAATACTAAATGCGTGTGACGCCTCCTTTCATGATTGGAAGGCCTGACCACCATGAAACTGCTAGTCGAGCGGGACCACCATGAAACTGCTAGTCGAGCGGGACTCAGCAGCACGTCGTCGAGCTTAGCATCTTCATCGCCGAATGTGCCACCGCATGCTTGGCTGCGGCACTACAATTCATTTTCATTTTTGTGGCCATTTTGATCCATGTTTTGCCCATATGGCCATGCTGATTTGTCCGAAGTGTTGCATAATGCTTGCTTTTTATGGTACGTGTAACGTGTCAGGCCTAAATACGACACTTGCTCAGTAACTCGCTTACTTTTTCATCCGAAGTTATTACCATTTGGATGACTAGCCTTTTAAGTTGGTGCAACCTATTGTAAACTAGCAATATGGTATTATTTCTTGTTGCTCCCAAAGCCAACTAAGCCATAGAATTTGGGCTTTTTGGGCCTCACAACTCTTCCAACATCGAAAGACTCGACGTCCTGGTTGAGACAACTTACCCACACAGGAGACAGACCGTATCGGAACGTTCCTTCCTGGCCATGTCCAGCACGTGGCATGCAGTGTCTCAGTCACTCGGGCACATGCACCGTGCGCATTGTGACTGCGCCCATGACACATCGAAGGTCGGCTCTGGTACTGCCTGTGCCAAGCCTAAATACGGCTCATGCATGCGCACACGCTGCACGGACAACATCTACTCAGTAACTCGCTTATCCCGTGTCTCAAAGTTCGTACCATGTAAAATTCCTACATTTTAGTTCACGGTGTAGGTAAACGTGTACTCTGTGAGTTAAAAAAAGTAGTCAACTCGATTCCTGAAGGCATTTGGGTCATTTGATTGCTGCTGCAGAACAAAAGCTACTCTGAATGTTCACAGAGAGTTCGTTCTTACAGTTCAGAGTAAACTCATGGCCTGCTTGGTTCAGCGCCTCCACTCGCCACACCAAAGGTTTGGCGCCGCTGAAGTTGCGGCGACAAAATTCGGTGCCACAGCTTGGCGCTAGACGACGGAAAAAACAGAAGCAAAATGTGTGGCTCGCCGACGACTACACATAAACCAAAGAGCGCTGCTACACTTACGAAGAAAAATCGTAGGGGTTACGAAGTTAACCAGACTACGTGCTGCTGTGCCATCTTGTGGGGCCCACTCTAATTAAAGGCAGACATAATCTCCTTAGCTGGCTCCGTCTTCGCCTTCGTCCCTCACGAATTTTCCTCCACCTGTGAAATCCCAAGCTTTGTGAGAGCTAATTGCCGAGGCCGGAGGCCACACGATGCAGTTCCATCTGACCGGAGAGCTTGCCTCACAGCTGTTGTCCTCCTTTCAAAGCCCACTAACGTGGAGAGCTCGAAGCTGTCGATGGAAAACCAACCAATCTTGTTCCTCCCGCAAGCACTCATCGCCGCCTGTCCTGGCTTCTTCGGCGGCAGGTTGCGGCGAGCGGATTATGAAGATAGCCTTTTTAGTTTGAGCGGTTCTGGGCTTCGTACGGACTTCGTATCCGAAAGTTAGTACGTCTAGACTTTTCCTAAACCAAACAGCAGCCTCTCCTTTCTATGGCGCCGCGGAAGCTTTGGCGTGGTGCCGAGCCAAGCAGGTCCTGAGACGCGCTCGCCTGCCACGGCCACAGAGTGAACTGCACGGGCCTCACACTAAATCCTCGGTCGCCTGCCTACCAAGGTCCGAGACGCCTCGCTTCCTTCGCGGCCTTGCGGTGCCCCGGCTGTGTCCGACCCTGGCCCGTGCAGGCGAGCGCGGGGCTCGGGACGGCGCCGGCGCCCGCCCCTTCGATTTGCGCGCCTCTAGCACTTGTTGCAACAGGCTCGCCGGGTGGAGGGCAAGCTTCGGCGGCGGAGGAAGCAGCGGTCCGGCTCTCTCCTCTCTCTCTGTTTCGTTTCGTGGCAGTCTAGTTGCGCTCTAGAGAACGATTCGTTTCTGCTGGTAGCGCTTGTGGCTATTGGGTAAAGTTAGGATTGCAATCGCGATCGGTGAGGGCAGGTACAATTTAGCAGTCTCATATCCCGCCCGTCTCATCATGTAATGTTATATAGGAATTTTTATGGGGTGGAAGAGAGAAGGAGGAAAAAGAAAGATGCGGTTGTTTCGCAAGAAAACCACCTCAAACGCTAAAATTTAAGAGTATGAGACGGTTTACACGATATTGTACGAGTTGTAGTTGTCATGCAACTCATAAATATCCGTTTTCTCATCTATAAATTAAGAGAAGACGCAATTACTACAAAACAACTAAAACAATCATCTATTGTATGTATGGTCTCATAAATTATTTTATGATTATGTGTCATGCATGAGACCGTCTATGAAACAACACCTTTGTACCTATCCTATCCTGAGAGGGAAGAGGCACTTCACGGCCCATTCTAACAGATCTCACAGAAAGGCCAACAAAGAAACTAAAATTGAGTTTTTGGTCATTCAAGGAAGTTCATTTCAAAAAGGTCAAAAAAAAGAAATAAACAACTTTAACAACTCTAAATAAAAAGATTTCTATAATTTCTAATAATGGGGATGAGATATATACTAAAGTTAAGGGATAACACGCTTGCTTCGGTGTGCAATGATCAAATGAATCATGTGAAGTGTGGGTAATCGTCTAGTATATTACAATAACCTCATTTATTTTCAGCGCTGGGATGTGACATCATCCTTCCCCTATAGAATCATTTACTTTTGGAATATACATGTAATACTGCTTATATATAAAAAGAATCGGAAAGAACTATTGTCACTAATGGATTAAGTTGCTGCTTGTATAGTGGTCATCTCATTCTTTTGCAGAGAGGTGCTTCATTTCCACCATGCACTGTGCCACCTGAGAAGATTGACAGAAGGACCTGCTTATTGAGGCCTTAAGATATGCCCGCAAAGAAGTTTGACAGAAAGTGTACTATATGTGTCAGACATAGTTTTATGTGGTTTTATTTGTCTTGTGATTGGTATTGTAACAACGTTTGTAAAGTTTGTTGACAATTCACTATTAAGCTGTAGGTTTGCTCAGTTGTAGTTCCCACGTTTTCAATGCATTTTCAGTGAAAGAGTTGTTGATATGCATAGCTCTCTGATCTTTTTCTTTTTTGTGGATCTAAAAAGTATCATCTTGCATTTACCGTTGCGTTAGCACAGGCATTAAACTAGTAACTTAAAGACACATTTTCCAAAAGCAACTTATAAGTGAGTTGAACTACCATCAATTAAATTAAGTAAATTAAGCCATAGTCCACAAACGACTACAATTCACACAGAACCGTGAGGGAAAGATCACTAACAGCCATGTGTTTCACCCAGAAGCCTCCCAACCAACCAACCAAAAATCTCACACTTACAGTAAGCTACCACAACACTTATGTCTCCTACACATCAATTTCAGCCAGAATAAATAGGGAGTGGACTGGCGGTATACCCAACATTTACAGGTGCATAAACTGGTCCAGATGGTAACGCAGCAACAAATTGTCCAAGTCCAACACATCTTTTACAGATTGGTAACGTGGTTTTTCATCTTGTCATCCTTGACAAACCTCCTCCAGAACCAATGATCCGTCCACACAGACCGCATGACCTCCAACGGCACGCCATTGGTCTCCGGCAAGAACAAGGTGACGAAAATCGTGGCCACAAGGAGGCAGCCGGCGTGGACTAGGAACACGCCGTACTTGATGGCGCAGAGCATCTTGATGAACGCCTGGAGCTCGGCGAAAGTGAGGCAGAGCCATACGGAGACGCTGATGGCCTGCCCGGCCGACCTGACCTCAACCGGGTAGACCTCGCTCAGCAACGGCCACCTGACATTGGACCACGACACGCCGAAGAAGAACATGGCTACTAAGATCAGGACCAGCACGCCAGTCGCGTAGTACCGCGGCATCGACACTGCGTTGTGCCGCCCCATATGAGCCGCCATGACCCAGGCAATGGCCACCTTGTTATCATCAAAAGGAAAAAAATACAATTAAGTAAATATGTTGCAATGCGCTTGAACAGAACAACAGATGGTGTAACTGTATCAGGTTCATATGGACACTTACCTCGCAAGACATCATGCCCAGGGCACCAGAGATCAACAGAAACCTGCGGCCAGTATAGTCCATGATCAAGGAACCCAGCAATGTCGAGAACAAGGCCACCGTGCTGGATATCACGGACCCAAGGATAGCTTTCTGGCTGTTGAACCCAACCGTTCTGAACAGCACTGGCAGGAAAACGGCAACGACAGTCATACCCGTGAGCTCGTAGAACAGAGGTATGGCCATCCCGACAATCAAGTTGTGCCGGTACTCCCTGCTGAGCAGCCTTCGGAACGCTCCCTTTTCGTTTTGTTTCGCCTCTTCAACGGCACGAACAATGTCTTTGAATTCGCTGTCGATATCGGCGTCGGCGCCACGTATGCGCTGCAGTGCAGCTCGAGCCTGGTCAGGGTGGCCCCGAAGGACGAGGCTGCTGGGTGTGTCGGACACGAAGAGGGCGCCCACTACAAGGATGGCGCCCGGGACGGCTGCCACGCCAAGTGAGATGCGCCAGCCCCAGCTAGGAATGCGGTCGGCAAAGTAGTTGGTGATGCTCGCACAAAGTCCGCCGAGGACGAGGAAGAAGCTGAAGGAGGAGGCGAATGCACCGCGCCACTTCGCCGGTGCTGTCTCAGAAAGGTACACTGGAGCAGACTGTAGAAACAAAAAAAAAAGAAAAAACTTCTTTAATGTCCGTGCACGAAATCAATAAAATGGTTCAATTTACTCCAAGTCACTATTAGCTTCAAGCTGAAGTTAGATTTCATATATATTGTACATGGTACCTGAAAGGTGAATCCAACACCGAAACCGAGGAGCATACGCCCAATGATGAGCATGGCAATGTTAATGGCGGCGCCATTCAGGATGGCACCAGTAAGGAACATCGCACCACCGAAAAGCATAATGCGCTGGCGACCAACCATCCTTGTGATCCGACTCGCAACAAGTGAAGACAGTGCGGCAGTGAGGAACAACGACGACGTGAACGTTGTAAGCCATTGGTTGTCATATTTGCAGTAGATACTGCGTTTTGTATTCTTTGTCGCGGTAAGCACTTCCGGAAAGAACTTGCTTAGAAATGACTCCATTTGAGTCACACCGCCTAATTTAACAAAAGCTTGTGTTAGAGATCGGACCATTGACTATGAATTATTATTATTTACAATTCCTATTGGAACATAACTGTTCTATATATGTACTGCTATGTTGATGTACGTTATTGTGAAAATCATCAATCATGAATCCGCCAGGAGACGCTGATGGCCTGCCCGGCCGACCTGACCTCAACCGGGTAGACCTCGCTCAGCAACGGCCACCTGACATTGGACCACGACACGCCGAAGAAGAACATGGCTACTAAGATCAGGACCAGCACGCCAGTCGCGTAGTACCGCGGCATCGACACTGCGTTGTGCCGCCCCATATGAGCCGCCATGACCCAGGCAATGGCCACCTTGTTATCATCAAAAGGAAAAAAATACAATTAAGTAAATATGTTGCAATGCGCTTGAACAGAACAACAGATGGTGTAACTGTATCAGGTTCATATGGACACTTACCTCGCAAGACATCATGCCCAGGGCACCAGAGATCAACAGAAACCTGCGGCCAGTATAGTCCATGATCAAGGAACCCAGCAATGTCGAGAACAAGGCCACCGTGCTGGATATCACGGACCCAAGGATAGCTTTCTGGCTGTTGAACCCAACCGTTCTGAACAGCACCGGCAGGAAAACGGCAACGACAGTCATACCGGTGAGCTCGTAGAACAGAGGTATGGCCACCCCAACAATCAAGTTGTGCCGGTACTGCTTGCTGAGCAGCCTTCGGAACGCACCCTTTTCGTTTTGTTTCGCCTCTTCCACGGCACAAACAATGTCCTTGAACTCGCTGTCGACATCGGCATCGGCGCCACGGATGCGCTGCAGCGCAGCTCGAGCCTGGTCAGGATGGCCCCGGAGGACGAGGCTGCTGGGCGTGTCAGAGACGAAGAGGGCGCCCGCTACAAGGATGGCGCCCGGGGCGGCCGCCACACCTAGTGAGATGCGCCAGCCCCAGCTGGGAATGCGGTCGGCGAAATAGTTGGTAATGCTTGCACAAAGTCCGCCGAGGACGAGGAAGAAGCTGAAGGAAGAGGCGAAAGCGCCACGCCACTTCGCCGGTGCTGTCTCAGAAAGGTACACAGGAGCAGACTGTAGAAACCAAAAAAAAAAAGAAAACTTCTTTAATAATATCCGTGCACGAAATCAATAGAATGGTTCAATTTACTCCAAGTCACTATTAGTTTCAGGCTGAAGTTACCATTGATTTCTTATGTTGTATGGTACCTGAAAGGTGAATCCAACGCCGAAACCGAGGAGCATACGCCCAATGATAAGCATGGCAATGTTAATGGCGGCTCCATTCAAGATGGCACCTGTAAGGAACATCGCACCACCGAAAAGCATAATGCGCTGGCGACCAACCATCCTTGTGATCCGACTCGCAACAAGTGAAGACAGTGCGGCAGTGAGGAACAACGACGACGTGAACGTTGTAAGCCATTGGTTGTCATATTTGCAGTAGATACTGCGTAATAACTTCGTATAGCATGGTTGTCATATTTGCAGTAGATACTGCGCTTTGTATTCTTGGTCGCGGTAAGCACTTCCGGAAAGAACTTGCTTAGGAATGACTCCATTTGAGTCACACCACCTATTTTAGCAAAAAGCTTTTGTGTTAGGGATCGTCGGACCATTGACTGTGACTTATTTTTGCTCAACTCCTATTGGAACATAACTGTTCTATATACTTCTATTTGATGTTATTGTGAGAATCATCAATCATAATCCGCCAGAGCCTTGTATAGACACATAAAAAAATATTTAGATAACCTAAGCATCAAATACTTGTAATTCGCGACAGTAGAGTGGCTGCAGGTAGGATTAAATATGTAAACTAATTGACGTAGTTTAATCATAAATATTCACTTCGATCCAAAATCTACTCCCATCTGGTCATGCATACATGACGTAGGGAGACCTAGTTTTAATTCTCAAGCGCCAACGTCAAATAAAATTGAATGGAGGGAGTATGAAGTTTCCATTAAAAAGGATTTTATATTGTGTAAGTATTTATCATAACATTGTCATTGTATATCCTTATTTATATACTGAGTCTAATTATTGGCGTAGAGTAGATGACCCATTTCGTATACTTTGTCCCTATAATAAGCATATATACTTCTGGAAAGAACTTGCTAAAAAATTACTCCATTTGAGTCACACCACCTAACTTTTCTTTTGGGCGAGTAAGTCACACGACCTAATTAACTATAACAAAGTTTTTGTTTGGACCATTTGACTGTGAACTAACTCCTATAGGATCATGTATCATCCATCTCTCAACAACACCGGGCCAAGGCCAATGTGCACTTATGGAATTTTATGTTATCACAGAGCAACTACTCGATTGACTTTCCAAAATCTGAGTTTGTTAGGTTGTAATAGTCAAGATGTTGGCCTTTCTGCGTGGCTTCTTTTTCTGACTCGATGCCACTCTAAATCACATTATTCAATATGATGTGATCTTCTGAGATTCTTGCGTCCACCAGACCCTTGTATGACATATGCATAGAATATTTAGATGACCAAAGCAGCTACCACAATAATAAAAGTCAAATATGTGTGACCTACGAGAGAAGAGTGGACGAGATCGGATTAAATTAATTACGGAGTTCAATCATAAATATCTCTTCGATCCAAATATTAGTACAAGACAGTGGCAATGTCTTCAGTGACACCGCATCGCGACTATAGACCAAATTACTACTAATATATGATGCTTCAGTCGAAAAAGGACAACATATGGTGGAAAAACATTTTATGATGATACAAGTAACAGGGACCTTAACTATATTATAATTCTATATAACTAATTTTCAGAGTTATAACGTTTGACCAAGTAGAGTCCTGCAATGGCTTTGATCAAAGAGGGTATAGAGTTGGGCGATATGTATCTTTCAATTGAACAGCACAATCGTTTGTAGTATGATAGAAGTATAGAAAGGTAACCTTAAGGTAACGCGAGTAGACTTCTCGATTTTTTAGTTTTGGTTTATTCTCTGTTTGTTGGAGGCAACCACTTGTTGCTACAATGAACATAACAGTTCCATTTATGAAATTTTGAATCCTATATGCTGTTCGTCCATATGTATCATTCTTTTATGATATATAAAGTGTGTATAGCAACAAAATTATGACAATACTTTCAAATATGAACTTAAAGGTCCCTCTCTGACGAGGTCTTGAAAGTTTTCAAACCAAAAGAAAAATCATGTGTCTAATCATTTATTCTATTCGGTCAAAAGTCATTTATTCTATTGTGAAGTATATGCTCTTCGGTTAAGTATCAATCTGTGCAAAATACGAATCAGTTAAAGCTATGGCTGGGTCTATTAACTACTGAACAATAGCAAAACATAGACCATAATTCAATAGGCACCTGAGATTCCATTGTCATAGCCGAAGATCAGGCCACAAGAGGCGGCCATAAGGCAGGTGACCACGAGGGAAAATGTTACCCGGCCACCATAGCCGCGCGCACTTGCAGTGGGGTTGATGAATCCTTCTCCAGCCATCTTGCACACCCGTATGCTCAAGAAGCGCTAGGGATGTGAGCTGCAAGTGCTTTACAATTCGCAAGAACCTGGAAGGTACTTGATCTGAAGTAATGAGAAGACCACTGGTGTTGAGCTGTATATATATGTATCATGAGATTGTAAGTGTTCAAAACTGCAATATTATTTTTAACAACTAGCATCGTTGTAGGTCCATATTTATGTTATATATTTTACATATTTCGTCTGTGAAGAAGCAACAATGACCATCTAATTAGCGATGTGACCTCCTGCGCGTTCCCATGAGCATATAGCGGTAAAGAATATTGCCATGTGGCACATGGAGTCTATGTGTAGGCCACTATCGTACGGAATACAAAAATTCTAGCATTAAAAGATTCTCTTGTGTACAATATGGGTGATAGGATTCATTATATATGTGACTTATGACTATGACCTAATCTTCCTGGCTCGTGACCACAAATGCTAATAACAATATTGTTTTGACTTATCAATCTATCATAACACCCATCATTTCCCACCAAGAATCAGTTGCGTATAACATGGCTTGGTGGGATAATTCTCCAACTCACCACCTCAGCTTATTTTGACTTAATCTTCCTCCTGACTCATGGCTTGTTCCCTCTTTTCTTCCCTAACTAGCAAGATGGCCCGCGCAATTTTGCGCGGCTAGAAATGAAATGCTATTGCTTATTTTATTTTCACGCAATCATTATAGATATCATTTAATGTATCGATGTCTTCCTGCTAATATAGTCATAAACTCAATTACTTTTACATTATCTACTATGTCTATGTCATCGGTTGTGTATATGCATCTTCATTGCTTTAGGTCATCGACATGTCTATTATTTTGGCATCCATTCATACATTATGGTTGACCAATAATTATTATGTGCAACAACCGTAGGTCGCGATAGATCTCCTTGAGAACTTCGCTAAACATTGGTTCATTTGCTAGCAGCATTCATCTATGAGGTTAACAGAGCTACACTATACTCATTGCACTTAGATGATGGCTCCATACTGGCCTTTCTATTGTGCTCTCATGGTTCCTATATCTACACATTTTTTATTGGCCCGTGTTATAGGTCCAGAACAGTTGGTGATCATCTAGAAACATATGCTCGCGTTGTGTAATGATAGCCAAGTCCCATTTTGACAACATATTGCTTCATTACCTCTTGTTAGAGGTGTCTGCCTATATTCTAGCAAGATTCTCAAGCCCTGTTTGGAACACAAGAATTGTATGGAAAATTCACATGAATCAATTCAAGTTTACATGAAAAAAATTAGAGTTTAGAATTTTTTGCCGCGTTCTAAAGGAGTCATCACTCTAATTAAATCAGTCTTTATAAATAAATAAAGTAGAAAA
>LAPY01000665.1:126750-139199 GCA_000970635.1 Eragrostis tef
GGGGGAAAGAGGAGAGGAGGCTAAGATGGCTGCATCGCCATCGCCATTTCTTCGTTGTGCGCGTGTGTTCTAATTTGTTGTCCGTGGGTTTCTTGGGAGGGCTATTTTGGGGGCACAGCAGACTTTTGTTCTGGGTTTTTTTTTCCCTGTTGCACATGGATGAATGTAGTATTTGCCTAAGTCAGCTTTCTATAGAACTTGGGTGTCTAGTAATGGATGTAAAAATTCAACAACATATCTAATGAATTTTTTCTTTATGTTGAGACTAAGGACGTAGATAGCCATGTTTCTTTGAATTTTCTAAATCAATCATCATTGAACTCGAACTTGACCTCGATCGCCTCATTGATGGTTCGCCCCTCCTCCCTCCTCCCCAACCCTCCCTCTTCCACTACCTGTAACTTCGATATTGAGATGCCGATGTTCTATCACACCATGAGTTCCTACTCTACTAGTCACAGTCTTCTCTGTCATGGTTGTCTTCTTTCCTATCATATCAACTGGCCATCATCACTAAAAGTCGCGACCTACCCCCTTGACTCCGGTTGTTGACAAAGCCGAACCCACTTTCGCCCATAAAAGCTTCCCTCTAAACCTATTGGGCTCTGATGCGCCGACCTCTAACCACGATTTTGAACCTCCAATCATGAATACTCACCTCATAAGAGCATCGTAAGAGACTTACCGAAGTTGGAGAAGAAAATGTCATCTCAGATCTGGATGTGGATGGGGTGGAGGAATGTGGAAGAAATGCAGAATGTGAATCGCCACTAAAACATTTGATTGAAATGTCGCCCCTAAAACGTGAATGGAGAAGCATATGTCATCTCAGCATTGCCTTTTTCTCCTTTCAGTTTCGAGTTTGTATTTATCTTACTTTTAGAAGTTAGTGATAC
This sequence comes from Eragrostis tef, assembly GCA_000970635.1. Taxonomy (NCBI): domain Eukaryota; kingdom Viridiplantae; phylum Streptophyta; class Magnoliopsida; order Poales; family Poaceae; genus Eragrostis; species Eragrostis tef. The sequence continues at coordinate 127,647 of LAPY01000665.1, forward strand.
GCCGAATTTACGGCAGATAATTCTATAAATATTTACTAATTTAATTGGTTTTGTTTGATTGATCTAGACTATGATATAGTGGTCTAGATGATCATATACCTTAATTTAGCTATGTTTTGTTACATCCTAAATGATCCTCCACCATTGGCATTTATTTATCAATTTACCATTATATACTACATTCACAAGCATCCATAAAAAGTAAGAAAAATATATGTTCAGTCAAAGAATCCATCTCATAAATTTGCTGTTGAACATGTAATCAATCATTTATCACTCGAATCCTCTATCATCTCTTGGTTCAAGATATCTTCCTTTCAAAGAGACAATGGGGATTCAATTTCCTCTAATATAAGCGTGTGGATTGTTACTCCTTCCGTCCAAACTTATAAAACTTATTTTGACTATCATGATATATATTGCTCTAACAATTTTCATTACCAGTTACAAAATCACAATTATAAGAAAGTAGTCCAATTGTATCAGTTATTGGTCAGATTATCCATATATTATTTATATTATTTTGTTGGTGAAACTCTAATATAGGCAATCAATATATGCCTTATATTTCCATAGGGAGTTATCATAAAACTAGTTTAGAAAATTTGACTCCGCTAAGGCAAACACACTCTCCAACTAGTGTGGTGATTAATTTGCTCAACACAATGCTTGGCGCGGCAAGTGTGGAAGCCTTGTGGATCAAATACTAGAGAATAAATGAATAACTATTGTAATATGTGGAAACACATAAATGGAGTTTAATATATTTTGAATTTTGTGAGTAATGATTGTAAGTTGCATGGAGATAACCATGTATTCGAGTCACTTGCTCTAACTTGGTCAAGGTTTCTAGACGGATCTGAGTTTCTTATGGAGCTCTCATAGTCTGATTGAGAAAAGACCTATGTTGATGTCAATGCAGCCCTCATGGCACCTTGCGATGCCAAACCATAAAGTTGTGACTAAAATGGTTCAGAAAGACTTGAAACAATTATGTTTAAGTTTTAAGACAAACAATTTGGATATGAAAATCATTTGTGAATACATTTTTGTTTTGTTTAAAATCAAATTTATAATAGGATCATGAGTGTATTTGCAAGAGACTTTTATTGTGAAAAAATACTTTTGCCTTTTGAATTCTAAAGACAAAGCCCCAATCCATCAAAGCATGGATTACCGACGCACCCACACGCCTCTCTTTGACAAGCATGGCTTCACGATCAGTTCTTCCACACGATCATTTCCGGCCCCCATGCCACCTCTTCTAGCATAGACATATCAAGCTCCATTCCTTGATCATGGAGAAAGTCTTTAGCCACGTCAATCGAATATCCTTCGCATTCCCATTCTAGAAACACAAATTATTTCCAAGTTTTGAAATCCCCCAATACATCAGAGCTAAACATATTGCAAACTTTTTCACAACAAAAAACATATTGCAAGCTAAGTGTTTTTTTCTCGGGAATCCAGAAAATTGTACACCTTCAAAATTATCACCTATCCTAAAGCCAAACATTTATGACAAATGTGACCATTTGTGTATATGGAAAAGCAAAGGTGGAGGTAAAGGTAGCAATGCCAGTGCGTGTACATGGTGAGGAGCCACCAAACGGATCCTGGAATGCCCTCCATGTTACAAGCGGCGAGCAGCCATTGGACGTCGTGGCAAGAGCACTAGGTCAGAGAAAGAAACGATCTCGCAAAGTCGCAACCAAACCGTGCGCGGGAGAAAATCCGTGCACAACCGCATCGTACCAGCCAACTGCCGGGCCCACAACAACCGACCTGCCCCACCCACCCCCAGCTGACGTGTACGCCGCTGATTGGCTGCGAGGCGGACCGGGCCGGGCCGGACCATCGCGTCGTGGTCACATGCTCGAGGGGGCTGCCAGGACAATCATCAGCAGCATCGCTTCATCCGTCGCTTTGGATGCGATCTGATTATAAATTATAGTTTTCCCAGAATCTCTGGGGAATGATGCGGATAAACACGAGGCAACAAAAAATGCCGAGACGAAGCAGCCAGATGGGTGGCAATGCGTAGATTCTACTCGAAATCGACTCATTTCGGCTCAACCAACTTTTTATTCATATATTATGCAGCTGAGCAGGTCCCTTTCGCATTCATGCGAGCATCAAAAGTGTGACACAGGATCACAGCTCTGTGACGGATGGTACCAACAGCCGTCCACATACGTTTATGCTCTCACATATCGTTGTTTACAATTTTAGGAAAAAGGTTTATGCATATGGTTCAAAAATGTGACCTGTTAAAGATGAAGCAAAAAAAACAGCACAGCGCAGCACATGTGTGATTAGTCAAGTAAGAAATACAACAGACGGATCAATGTTAATAGGATTATGGACTGTCAGATCTTATTTAGTCTCTCAAATATGTAACTTTAGATGAACTAGTGGAAATTTGTGGACACGTATAGTTTCTTTTTTCTTTTACAACGTAACTGTGGCGTTTGAACATAAACTGCGGTAAAGTACTCACGATATGCTCCTATTTTTGTATCAGTGTTCCCGCCTTGGATGATAACGATGTATTGATGATTCACAAGCTATACCTTTCCTAAAATTATTTTGTTGTCTCATTCATGAAATGTGTTTCACTTTCACGCAATAGCTTGTGTTTGAAGTCTTCATAAACGGATGGTCCTAGTTTGGTCTTTGTAGGAAAACGCATAAAAATTTAAAATGGTTAGTAAAGTACCTTAAATCCATTCGCAAAAAAAAAGTACCTTAATTCCAAGTAGACTTTCTAAGATGAATGTAGAAAGCATCATACATGTGACCATATTTAACCACAAATGCACGAATTCGTCGAAACTTACACCCTCTTTTAGCACAACTCATAAGCTATAACGATGCTCTGTTCATAAGTTGAATCACCTGTAGCTTCTTAACATGTTCTCTCTCTCTCTTTTATGGTCTCTCAAATACAGAACATGCATGTATCCATCAAAATTTTAAAGGAGATGGCTCAAAATCAGATAGGTGATAGTTTCAGACATGGATGTACACCTTCAAAATTATCACCTATCCTAAAGCCAAACATTTATGACAAATGTGACCATTTGTGTATATGGAAAAGCAAAGGTGGAGGTAAAGGTAGCAATGCCAGTGCGTGTACATGGTGAGGAGCCACCAAACGGATCCTGGAATGCCCTCCATGTTACAAGCGGCGAGCAGCCATTGGACGTCGTGGCAAGAGCACTAGGTCAGAGAAAGAAACGATCTCGCAAAGTCGCAACCAAACCGTGCGCGGGAGAAAATCCGTGCACAACCGCATCGTACCAGCCAACTGCCGGGCCCACAACAACCGACCTGCCCCACCCACCCCCAGCTGACGTGTACGCCGCTGATTGGCTGCGAGGCGGACCGGGCCGGGCCGGACCATCGCGTCGTGGTCACATGCTCGAGGGGGCTGCCAGGACAATCATCAGCAGCATCGCTTCATCCGTCGCTTTGGATGCGATCTGATTATAAATTATAGTTTTCCCAGAATCTCTGGGGAATGATGCGGATAAACACGAGGCAACAAAAAAACGCCGAGTAGCAGCCAGATGGGTGGCAGTGCGTAGATTCTACTCGAGACCGACTCATTTCGGCTCAACTAAACTTTTTATTCATATATGCAGGGGAGCAGGTCCCTTTCGCATTCATCCGAGCATCAAAAGTGTGATACAGGATCACTGCTCCGCAACGGATGGTACCAACAGCCATCCACATCCGTTTATGCTCTCACATATCGTTGTTTACAATTTTAGGAAAAAGGTTTATGCATATGGTTCAAAAATGTGACCTGTTAAAGATGAAGCAAAAAAAACAGCACAGCGCAGCACATGTGTGATTAGTCAAGTAAGAAATACAACAGACGGATCAATGTTAATAGGATTATGGACTGTCAGATCTTATTTAGTCTCTCAAATATGTAACTTTAGATGAACTAGTGGAAATTTGTGGACACGTATAGTTTCTTTTTTCTTTTACAACGTAACTGTGGCGTTTGAACATAAACTGCGGTAAAGTACTCACGATATGCTCCTATTTTTGTATCAGTGTTCCCGCCTTGGATGATAACGATGTATTGATGATTCACAAGCTATACCTTTCCTAAAATTATTTTGTTGTCTCATTCATGAAATGTGTTTCACTTTCACGCAATAGCTTGTGTTTGAAGTCTTCATAAACGGATGGTCCTAGTTTGGTCTTTGTAGGAAAACGCATAAAAATTTAAAATGGTTAGTAAAGTACCTTAAATCCATTCGCAAAAAAAAAGTACCTTAATTCCAAGTAGACTTTCTAAGATGAATGTAGAAAGCATCATACATGTGACCATATTTAACCACAAATGCACGAATTCGTCGAAACTTACACCCTCTTTTAGCACAACTCATAAGCTATAACGATGCTCTGTTCATAAGTTGAATCACCTGTAGCTTCTTAACATGTTCTCTCTCTCTCTTTTATGGTCTCTCAAATACAGAACATGCATGTATCCATCAAAATTTTAAAGGAGATGGCTCAAAATCAGATAGGTGATAGTTTCAGACACGGAGCGCAGCTTAATTTCTGCTTCTCTGCCTGAATGTCAAGCTTTCTAGATCAGAGGCATGTAATATTAGTAAGAGTAAAGTGTCTAACAGTTATCTTCATGGATCAATACAACACACTCCACGACACCTAACACATGCTCCGACTTCTGATTATGTACAAATGGTAGCCAGTGCCGGACAATGCCAACATTGCCAAGCGTCACCACTCGCTGCCCAGGATCAGCTCGGCGGCGGCGCCCATGGTCTGTGGTCCGGCCCTGCGGAGGAGGGCAACAGCGAGCTCATCCTCGTTCCACTGCCGCAGACCGCTGCTCAGCCTCTTGAGCACCTTCAGGTCCACCTCCTGCACCCAGCAGGGGGCGCACTCCACCACCAGCCCCAGGAACCCAGAGACATAGGCGCGCCAGAGAGACGGGTCGCAGCCGAGGGAGATCTTACCGTCCAGTGCGCTTGCTAAGAATTCGAACTGCGACCGCATGACCCTTTCTCGGCGCCGGGTCACCGGCGTCGGGTCGATGCCCCAGGCGAACATCCCTGAGTATACAGTGAAGTAGGCGAGTGCGTGGCCGCCCAGTTTGTACACCATTCCTCCACTGGCTCCTCCTTGATCCAGATTCTGAACCAATAGGAACCAAGATGGCAGCATCTCTTGGATCAGAGACTGGACCAGGGCTGTTCCGCCGGATAACCACACGAGTGTCGCTCCCAGGGATGCCGCCACCTTCACTTGCGTCATTGCAGCAGCAAGAGATACCTGACCATGCCTCATCCCGTACTTGGCCTTCTTTAGTTTGTCTGACCGTTGTCTGGGTATGGTTGTTTCAGCTATATCTTTCACTGAAAGCATCAGAAGGGACAGGATATCTTCGGCTAGTATAGAACAGTCCTTGATGCACCGGAATATCCGGAGATAGAGGATTCCTGGTGCAACAGGTGAGAGACCACCAGAACAATGAGAGCCAAACCCATGGCCCAGAAGACTGGCCACACCTCCACAGCTGCATACTGATGTTGATGACATGCCAAGGGTAGCAGTAAAACAGCTTCGGAGGAGTTGGAAGACTGCATCGTTGTTGTGGTGGAACACCGTGCGTGAAGCTGAAAACACAAGGAAATCACTCCATCTCTTCACCTTCTGGGTCCACAGTGCAGCAACAATTGCCATGCTTGGCCATGGGCAGCTGGCAGCTAGGTTCTCTAAAGCTGGACCAGCAAGGTTAAGGAAACGTTCTGATGCTTTGTCAAGTTTGTATGTAATGGTGAGGCTCACAAAAGCAGCCAATGGTAACGGAAGTGTAGCCAAAGAACTTAATCCTGCAATAAGGACAGATATCCTTAGAAGCAAAGTTGAAAGTTGTCTGACACTCTTGTGGCAGGAACTGATACATATGGATCAAATGGAATCATAAACAAGCACCTGTCACAAGCCTTGGAACATCGACACCAGTTGCAGCTACAATTTTCTTGATGTGCTCTTCGACCATGGATAGGTTGGCAGACGGACTAGGCCAATCTGTTCCATTCATGAATGCTGGTTTCCAAACACCCCGCGTCACCTCAGCGGAAAAGTAGCTTACAATTGTAGCAAGAGATGCAGGCAGGAAATCAGCCAGATCCTTGAGGCCTGAAAGTAATTACATAGTCAAACGTCCTGATAATCCCATTCTAAGATACAAAGCTAGATGCAGATATTTAGTCCTTGCTACTCTTTAAGTCTAGAGTAAAAGTTGAAATAATTTGTCAATTGGCTTAGATTGAACCCAACCTACCTGTAGCTAATTCACGTGGAAACAACCTTCCATGCGCACAGGCAGTAAGAGCAGCATCAACCACAAATGGAACAGCTTCCAGTATCTCCCAAGCAGGCAACTGAGGCCAAAGATGCAATTCATCGCCACCATGTCCGGATGAGTTACTTATGCTACTACTACCAGATAAAGAACCTATAGACGTGCCTCCTTTATTGGCCTTTCTGAACATCAGATTGAGAAGGCTATCTACAATGTTATGTACAGGTGTCCCAGGAGCAAGTCCAGATAGAGTTGAGGCCAGACAAGCTTGGTGTTGTCGGTACCATAACTTCAACTTTGGGAATGAATCCATAAAAATAGGATGCTCAGATGATGAGGTTGAAGTATCTTGTAGTTGCTTTTGTCCATTTCTTTGATTTGCCAAAATGCTCGGAGATAGGACATGGGAATTACGCAATAGCAGAAGATACTCAGGAGTTAGCTGTGAGCCAACTGGAGCACCATCTCCCATTATGCAGTACTCAAGTGGAGGATGGTTAAACTTCCACAGTCTCAACAGAAGAATGAATGCATTTGAAAAGACTGTGTGAGCAGATATTTCCTCTTCTGCTCTCAGCTTCCAGGAAACACTTGGTGAAAGACAACCAAAAACTTCACATATTGCCATAAGAGCAGCAGCGAGCTCTGGAATCTGATGATTTTTTAGGGGGAACATTTCAGAAACAAAAGATAAATATACATCATGTAAGTGGAAGTCTAGGTATGTGGCCATATTAACCATACCAGGCCATGGAATGAGAAGATTGGAGGGTAGTCTACATGCGATATTCCGGTGAGAATAACATTGAGCATTGGACCAAGCTTTATCAACTGGCTTTCTCGTCCAGAGGAATCAACTGGATCAGAGGGTGAGAGAAGTTTGACAACTAACCGAACAGTGTGCTCCTACAAGACAAAATACCACATGTTCCAAAAACTAATGACATCAATACAAGCAGAGTTTCTTTTTTAACGAACCCAATCAGATCTTATTAATTCTTTTAGAAAACCAAACGAAAGCAATGCATGCTGCTTGCAAGCACACAACTACACCAAAATTTATCAATGATGGGAGTAACTGAAAGAAATAGTACTATGGAAATTGCAAAACGCTAACCTGAAAATTCCAGCCTCGTAAAAGAGTGGCTCCACATAGAACTGTGGCAGCAGAAACCTTATCGTCGTCTGAGCCATTAACTGCAACTTCAAATAACTTCTCGACCTCTGCCAAGCTTCCATCAAATTTATGAGCTTCATTCAGTGATTTGTTACTAGAACATTACTTGAGAATTAACTAATATACTACTTATCGTATAACAATTGTGCGATAGCCGATAGAGGATTTTAATCAATGCTCTGAGACGTAACAGAGAAGAAGACAATATTTCAGTCTTGGCATGATGCTCTAAGCACAAATTCTTCTACAATGTGATGTTTTATTTATTTTTCTTTAGCTCCTTTTTGAAGAGAAAACAAACATGACACTTACATGATGATTATGAAACAGAAAGGTAACATTGTATATTGGAAAACCGTGAATTTACTGTTAATGAGATACAAAGGTTGGTAAATTGATTCGGAGTTTTTTTTTCCTAAGGGAGAAAAGGTACCTTGAGGCGGGAGTTGATATCAAAATATTAACCAATGACTGAGTCAACGGAGCACCCTTCATGAAAGATGACCACCCAGCAAGTTGGCTAGGGAGAGTATGAGATATGGAGCTGGCATGACCACTAATATATCCTGGCCAGTAGTAAGCTGATGTATCCAACAAGTCCCTTGAGATGCATGACTCCACAATCAAATGTCTCATATTTCCCGCTGAGCAAAATTAAAACAAGATAAGACTTGTGTACATCCATAAGACCATAAGTAAAACATTTATTAACTAGATTATCAATCATATATGTACTTCAAAACAAAATTTCAAGAGCAGCTCATACAATAATTCATCCCATTGATATTATCCGTGTAGCCATTGCTAATGTTGAGTCCTGAAATGAACATTGCAGCTTTGGTAGCAGCCTGATCAGCTGCTGGAATGATACATGGAGGAGGAACAAGCAAACTTTCATAATCACCAAGTGCCTGTAAGCTTAACATCAGTTCCTTGCGCAGGTTAGCAGCTGCTTCATTTCCTTTTACAAAACTGTTGAGTTCTGTTTCATTGTTAAGTGAATCGGCTTCCTCAATGATGTTAGCAACTGCAAGAGTTGTGATAGACAACAACATGCATAGTCGTGTGTCTAAGTGAGGTACAGGACCTTCGATTGGTTCTCTTTCCTGATTATGTACAAGTTCAAAGATTAGGATATGAAAGATAATAACAATGTCATGATAACCAAAATGAAAAGTGAGGACTCACTCTTTGTACAAGGCGAAGTGATGCTATCCAAAGGGCCAAGAATGCATCATGCCAAGTGGACCTATTGATTGCTTGGAGAACCTTGACAAAACCTGCAATTTCCACCCAGTTACGAATTGACAGCATGAAGCGAAAATAGAAGAAATGCACTTCATCATGGTGAAAGAGGAATTCATTTCTATTGATTGATGAAATTACCACTTAAAGTCTCAATGGAATTTGTTGCAGCAATCGAGCCATCGAGGCAGTCCTCAAGATACATATCGATAGGAATCCGTAGTGCAGAATAGCTAGCACCAAGGCATCGTCCATTTGGAGAAGATAGAGGACTAGAAGCCACTATTGGGTGAAATCTTTTACGCGTGTTATGTTTAGTCCCTCCATATACATTGCAATCACCTTGAATCAACTGCTGAAATGGTTCCAAGGATATTGCTGAAGTTTGCAAGGTAGATGAATTTGTTGTAAGTAAATGCAACCGACTAGTAAATGACACCCAATGAGATTGCCTGAAACATTTGAGATCGACAAAAATGTTAACTAAAAACAAGCAAGGTATTGAAAACAAGAAAAACAAAAAGGAAAACTGCACGTGTATCTCCATGTCTCATCTCTGCGAGAATATGTGTTCTTCCACTTCAGTTATTTTTATGAATACTGATTCAGTCAAAAACTTCTAATGACCAAAAACTGCAATACTTAATGTTAGCATCAACCCGTCAGCCAATCACAAAGCTTGAGTCTGATGGCCATAGTTTCTATCGGTATTCTTCTTTGCTATTTTAAGTTATAAAGGTAGCCAATGACAACATCAAAAGTGTAGTAATGTTTCCCTTCTTTTCTTTTGCAGAGCATTAGTCCACATTTTTATATTCTCAATAATTTTTTCAAGAAAAAAATAACAGAAATTATTTTTTCAAGAAAAAAATAACAGAAATAATCAGAGATCATCCCACAAATACATCGGTACTGATGTCTTCTCGAGCCATTACTTGTTCGAAAAATCTGAAACCAACAGGAGAAGTTTAAACCTAGGGTTCCTTCAGAAGCTTGAGTAATGTTTTCAGGACTACATGGCTTATGGATTGCAGGCTAACACAACTATTTGGCTAACTAAATCAAAACAAATTTATATGGCTTTCTAGTAACCAAACACTGAATGGATGAATTCATCATTTCCAGATAGAAAGAAGAAGAGTTGAAAAACCATACATGTTTTCGCGTGCCAATGATAGAATACAAGTAATTACTTTATCGCAAAGAAGATGCTCAATGAGCTCTATAGTTATCACACTGTTTCTCTTCTGCAAGTTCTCAACCTTCTCCGTTCTTTGTTCAGTAAAAGCTCCTTCAAATGCACTCACATCATCAGGCCTGGTTGGCCATTGACCTTTCTTCTCTGGAGTCAACTCTAACAGACCCTCCTCATCCAAAACAGCATCTATCAACTGCCACAAGATACAGAGGACAAAACAGACAACAAAAACCCCTGGTTGGTTCATTGAAATGCCAAATGTCTTGGAGAGACTTAGGTTCTCGTCTACTAAACCCATGATCCTGCAAAAAGGAGAGAAGCTTTAGCAAGAACCTCTTAATTCCCCTGCAGTAAATTGTGAACCCTACAAGATGGGCTGTACATACTACAGACTACCACTTTTGCAGGACACATGCTAAATTATATGCGAGTGCGCGACAGTGAACAATGAAGGCAACTAAGAGGAATTGAAGAATAGAATGTAAGAGATGATCAGGAATATAAACCTTATAAGGTAATTTGCAGAAGAGAACTTTTGCAACAAATGGTACCTTACATGTTCGACCAGATAAATTAGATGCATTACTGCAAAACAATGGGACTTTGCCATCAGATCAAATTGGGGCTCTTAGGTCAAAGTGGAGGATTTTTATTCATTTATCCACTATATAGGTTCAATGCGTTATACCAGCATACTCCATATAAGATTTACAAACCCATGTGACTAAAATAACCATTTCAGTTGATATTTGGAACAATGCTGAATCGTCTAGAACCTGCACCTGCGACTCGTACTTAACTCAAAACTTAATGACAGGAACTTAGAGTGCACTATAAAACTACAGGGAGCAGTCAGAGAGCAAAAGGCATACTTTCTGAAATTTGAAGCTTTCATTTGGTAACTAAAGTTGAATCCATGTCTCCTCAAGAGCTCCAAGTAGAGCCTATATGCTGTTGGCCTGGAAAACCGCTGAGGAATTACCCTGCGAGATGGACAACCACCCAAAAAAATAAAAATGAAAACAGCATTGTGAAAAGACATATCTCCGTCGTGGCACAAAATAGATGCAATTAGAATGAAATACATAACACCAATGGCCTAAATAACATACGGCAGGTTTACCAGTATGCTATCTGACTACTTATCCAGTTACAGAACATAGCTGTAATTGGATTAAGAGATGCCTCCAGCTAGTGTTCGCCTTATTATCCACTGCCCATTTGATTACACTAGTACAATAGGACCATTTATGCTTATATAAACATATCCACATTGCGCATTTTAAATTTAATTTTAGAAGATATGTCGTGCATTGCAATTGCAGAGCATTGTGATAATTCACTTGCGATTCAAGCCAAGCAAAGCACGGATCACGCACGTACATTCGCCTCACTCAAGTCGGCACTTCACCACAGACACGAATTTCACACGACCGCCGAAACAGGGGGAATCGTACCTTGTGGAGAGGAGCGCGATGAGGAGCGCAGGGGACGCGAGGCGCGCGGCGAGGGCGGCCTCGGCGTACTTCCACGCGGCGGGCCCGCCCCCGGAGAGCAGCGCCCCGGCCAGCATCTCCG
>LAPY01000665.1:150877-171378 GCA_000970635.1 Eragrostis tef
CATGGACATCTTGATCGGCAGCAGCTTGCCGCCGCTGCTGCAACCAAACATGGGAACCAGCCAAGATCGAGGGCTCAAAGACCTGGGAGTTGGTTCTCTCACTGGTATGTAAGGCTAGTTTGATGATCGGTACGATGATGACTGGGAAGAGTGTCGGTCACCATTGGGAGAACAGAAGGTTTACGCGGCATTCTATCCATCTTGTCGATGTTTATACACTGCAACTGCGAATTTAAATTGTTTAATTATAGGCATATTTCAAAGTGGAAAAATGACTCCTTGTTACATCGTCGCCTAATAGTGTAGAAACCAATGTCCTAATCATGAGCGCATTTTGCATTTTGACCTTGCTTCCAATGAAACTGAGACGTTATGCATTTTGACCTTGCTTCCTTCCCACCCTGGGATTCTTTCTTGCGCAGGGTTCTCAGGCGCACCATTTTGATTGCCCAAGGCTAAGATTGCTGCCTGGCTCGCAGCCAGCGCCACATGTCTTCAAGCAAACAAGCCCTAATTTGAAAGGAATGAGTTCATACGAAATTCATGTAAGTGCATCAAAAAGCATGCTAAGGTGTGATACTGATCAATGACAGGTGGGCCTCACCCGTGTAGAGCCTAAGTGGCATTGAAGAAGATAAACTCCAAATGTAGAGCCTAAGTTCATTTGTTTTCTTTGTGAACGGTGAAAGACACAACAATTTAGTATAATACTCGTTTAAAAGAAACTTGAACAGAAAAATCAATATGATACGTTGAGACCCTAGAAGAAAAGGAAAACATCTGCTCTCTATTACATACATCACTCTGATGCACGATTATTTTGTACACGTACACGCTTGCCACTGATTAGAACGAGGTTTACGTTGGTCAATGGTGACGTACGAAGAAGATGAATTTCTTGCCTTGTCACAACATGAATTAGAAAAACAATTCTCTAACTCTACCCGATGAAGGTGGAATGACTCATTTCAGTTGGATGAGTTCACACGAACTTCATGTGGATTCTTCACCAATGGCATGTGCATATCCTTCATAAGCATTTCAGGCTTCAGCAACATATATAAGCAACATTAGTCAGGTGTCCATTTCCATCCCGTAGCTAGCATCCATTACATTTTCTGATTCATTCAGCTTTCTATATATCATTCACTGTAAGACATTGGAAGAAGCCAAATGCCAAACCCAACTATCACAATTATGTTTCTGTCAGTAGCAGCACTATCCGTGGTATGTGAAGATTTGATGCGCGTCATCATTTCCGCCCGATGCCACCGGATGTTGTTCTAGAAATCACAGATCTTGACAGCCGTAGCTAGCGAATGTTACATGATTGTGAACAAGACCCTGAGTGTTCCAAAATAGTACGTAGTGACGACTCCAGACCTGCGGCGCGATGAACACGGCGGCTCCCACCATGACCACGGCAAAACCAAGGTGGTGCAGGAGAGTCGTGTACGGCCTAAAGTACAGGCGCTCGAGGGCTGGGTCCAAGATTGGGAGTTCTTGGGAGCAGTGGGCAGTTGGTATGCGCGGACGAGGATGTCGGTCATGCCATTGAACACGCGGCGAACGGACATTGCCAGGACCACCGCTGCTGGTGGAGTCAATGGATTGGGATCCCGGAGTTCAAGCTGAAAGCTCGAGATCGGCCAAGATCGAGTGATGGAATATCTAGGAGTTGTAGAGCTGTTGGTGGTATGTCAAGGTGTGTTTGATGCAAAGCCTGCCCATTGCCAACTGCCTCTTGCTGTGGGCAAGTTACCGCTTTCCTTGCCATCTCCGACGCACAGAGATCAGGTTTCAGGGTGGACCTAGTATGATAGATGGTGGAGAAGAGGATCGTTCTAACTTTAGGAGAATACAATGCAATTTTGGGCGAATGTGATGTTTTGTTGACTCATGACTCTTGTTGATTTTTTTTGGTTCAATCGATATTTATGAGTTGCAACTACAGAGTTGAAATATTTAGGAGAATATTTTGAAGTGAAAATAAAATAAAATTTTTATTCCTTATTACATCATCGCCCATAGTTAGTACAATAATCGTGTAAAAAAAATTAGAACATAGAAACATCAATCATGAGTTGAGATTTTAGAAGGGGAAAAATATCCGCTCTTGTATCTATATTATGTACATCACTACCGATGCATGATTATTTTGTACGCGTACACCCTTGTCACTCTCTCGACTGGGGGTCTCGTTTGGGAAATGGGGACACACAGATCGACAGACGAATTTCTTGCCCTAACATAACAGAACCAGAAAAACAGTTGTCTAATTCTGCACGATGAAGCAATGGAATTCACATCCTGTACATCATTTTAATTGAATGAGTTCACACGAAATTCATGTGGGTTCTTCACCAATGACATGCCCATATATATCCTACATAAGCATATCAGGCTTCACCAGCGTATATAAGCAACAATTGCCACCTTAATCAGGTGCCCATTTCCGTTCCGTAGCATCCATTCTTTCTATCAGGGCCTCCTTACGAGTCACGATTACACAATGCAAGTTACTGATTCTTGTGAATACTGAAACTTCACCGTGAGGCATTGGAAGAAACCAAATGCCAAAGCCACTTTAGCAAGCGCTGCAGAATCGCGAAGCAGGACCTGAGTATTGAAAAATACTGGTCGCACCTGGTGACGACTCAAGCCATGATAAGGACCTGCAGTGCGAGGAACACGACGGCTCCCACCACACTCCCACGGCGAAAAAAACCAGGCACAAGTAAAATACAAGCGCTCGAGGGCGGAGACCTTGGCCAAGGCAAGGCCATGAGCCCATACATGACCAGCTGCCGGAGGTGGGTGAGGCCTGCTAGGAAGGGGTGAACTAGGACCAGCAAAGGCATTGGTGTCGCTTGAGTCAGCTCGATCTTCTCCAACGCGCAAAGATCAAACTTTGGGATTTGGGAGAACACAACGCAGTCTTTTTTAGGTGAGAACACAACGCAGTTTTACTAGTAGACTGCTATCCATCTGCTACAGTGATATTTTGTTGGCTACTGTGTCGAAGTTTATTTATTGCAACGGTACTTTGCTGAATTGTTTAAGACTATATTTGGAAGTGAAGGTGAAATACATTTTTTCAAGGCCTCCGGTATGAAGAGTGCATGACCATGGACGCAACAAAACTGAGACTTGTGGGACGGGTTTCAATAGAAAACAATGTCCTAATCATGAGTGCATGACTATGGACGCAACAAAACTGAGACTTGGACGAGTTTCAGTTGAATGAGTACATTCGAAATTCATGCATGTATGTGCACCAAAACAGAATGCATGGTGTGATATTGATGGCCTGTACGTTTATGCACGTATGGGACGACTAACATTTCCCGCATTCATCAAAGCGGCCTTTTCTAAGTAAACCATCCAGTTTTAACATGAGCATGCAACATGTCAACCAGATACAAACACCTGTGAGAAATTGGAGGAACCAAATGACAAGTCCAGTGATTGTTTGATCATTCAGAGGCTATTTTCTAGCCATAAACAATGGAACAATGAACTCGACTGCAATAAACATCTGCCCTTTTATATATCTCTATTACAATACTACATCACTACTGATGCACGATTATTTTCTAGCCACTATTTAGAATGAGGGTTACGTTTGTCACATACGAAGAAGATGAATTTCTCGCCCAGATCCAATATTAATTAGAAATAACAACTGTCTAACTCTACACGTTGAAGCATGGAATTAACATCCTACACTTCATTTCAATTGAACTAGTTTGGTGGCTCGCGCATTTGCGCAGCTAGTATTGTGTTACATTGACCTCTCAATAACTTTGTTATCTTATCAGTGTATTCACTATCACTATCACTCCTTGTCGATTATTTTTAGTGCGTAACCCTTAAACTTATGTATAGGTAAGTGGCTAATTTCTAAAACATGTGAAGGGCATTCTGGACTAATTTTTTCATAATAGCAACGATGGTAATTTTAAAACCTGTGGAGGACATTATGGACTGACTTTTTCACAAAATGGTAGTGGTGGGTAATTTTTCATTCACTCTTTCTTTCTTTCTTTCTGATTAATATGAGAATTGCTAGCCCTGAGAGCAAGTGAGGTCGCTTGGTTTCTTGACCAAATATTAAGTTCAACCACCCGCGCATTTGCATGGCTAGCTTTGATTTTTTGTACAGCCTTGATAATATTCTTTTAAATCTTGTATTATACATTTTGTATCACCCAACTAAACCATAATTTTAAAAGCTTAACCCACCTTAAAGGACACTTTCCTTAATCTGAAAAGGTGAGATTGTGGGAGTTTATCTTTGTATATGATTTCTTATGGATCATTAAAGTCCAATATGATTCTATATCTCGACTATGTTGAGATGATTTCTAATCTTTTCTTATTTTTCCTTCTTTTTTGCTGGTTCAGCAATTCTAATCTGGAGTTGGCGGTGATGGTCCATTTGCCTACAACCACTCGAACCGTGTACTTTGTTTTATTTTTTCACCAATGTTTGTTCATTTACAAAGTTTTCTTAAGGAACAAAAAAAAGAATTTTTGCTATAATTTTCTAGAGATCTACAAACTCAATGTACTTCTACCTTTTTTCTACAGTTTTGAACCTCTAAGGTGAGACACACTAATTGAATAAATATGTTTCTAAAGTATATTCTAAAATTCACTGACCCAAGAGAGATATAGACGCAGTGTACAATTAGAATAAATACAAAATGATTATACTTGCAATGCTTATTGTTTACTTGACGGAACTCCCGTCCGCAACTTTTTTGGATCTTCCTCTCTTCAACTAATATGTATGTGCGACTATGGCATATCCTGCATATATTTTACCAACACTGTACGAAATAATCTGGAAAAGAAGATTGTTTGATTAAATAGTAACTTAGCCCTCGCAAAAAAAAAGTAGCAACTTAGCCCTTCGTAGCATAAGAAACCTGCGTGCACATGATCGTTTTCACATGCCCCAACGGCTCAAGATCTGCATGTATGCAAGATCGTCTTCCAAAATAGCTACTGCAAACTTTTTCTGGTCCACATGCGCGATCCAAGTTCAATCGCAGGTATGTGTTAGCGTTGGGCTTTGGATAGCAACATCGATGCCATGCGGCTGGTGCCTTTTGGTCCGTCAAATCCATCATCGTCAATTGCGCCTGCAGACTTGAAGCGCTGCTTTCTCCACCGAACATGTCATGGATGCTTACGCCCTAACAGCTAGCCGCTAGTTTTATCCCTGACGCTGGTTTGATTTGGCAACCTAATTAGGGAAGAGGGAGAAAAACGTGAGGGTCCGACGGACAGCTGAGGATAGATGCAATTATTGAAAGGGTATTTTGGGCTAATAATGTGGAGGGTATTTTAGACTACTTTTTCATAATGGTAGTGGTGGGTAATTTTCTCTTGTTATTTTTTCTTATTAATGTGAGAATTTCTAGCATTTTAGAGCGAAGGCGGTGACTTCTTTTCGTGGTTAATTATATATATATATATATATATGTAATAGATGATTTCACGCGAAATTCATGCTGGTTCGGCACGGATGGCATGTGCATACCCTACATGAGCATTTCAGGCATCAGCAGCATATATAAGCAACAATTGCCACCGTAGTCATGTGTTACACCATAGCATCCATTACTCTTCTGATTCATTCAGCCTTCAATCATTCACTGTGATACATTGGAAGAAGCCAAATGCCAAACCCAGTTATCATAATTCTGTTCCTGGGAGTTTCTGGTGTGTGAAGGCTTAAGGGGTTGTAGAGTTGTGAATAAGGACCTGTGTGTCTCAAGATGGTATCTAGCGATGACTCCAGACCTGCAGCGCGACGAACGCGAAGGTTCCCACCACGACCACAACAAAACCAACGAGGTGCGGGAGAGCCGTCTACGGCGTAAAATACAAGCACTGGAGGGCTGGATCCGAGATGAGGAGTTCTGGGGAGGAGTGGGGAAGGTGATCCGAGAGGAGGGCGGCACCTTGGAGACGCGGCCGAGGATGTCGCCCATGCCGTTGAGCACGCGTCGAACGGACATCTTGATCCACCGCAGCCAGGGAAGCTCTGCTCCCGCACTCGCCGCTCTGCTACAGTGATAGTACCATGCGAATGTGATGTTCCGTTGGCTGACTCTTCTGGATGTTTCCATATGAATTGCAACGGCAGAGTTTGAATTCCTTAGGAGCATATTTGGAAGTGAAAATAAAATGCATTTTTTGCGATTAAAATAAAATGCATTTTTGTATGAGTCTTTATTACTGTATACTATAGTGTAGAAAATAATATCCTAATCGAGACCATGGACGCAACAAAACTGAGACGTTCAGCATTCATTCATTTTTTTTGTGATAATTTGCATTCATTCAGTTGAACGAGTTCATACGAAATTCATGGACGTGCACCAAAACAGCATGCTAAGGTATAATACTGACCCCTTTGTACGCGTGTGCATGTTGGCTCGGCTCTGTTTTACTTGTCCCATATATTCAGTTCCACCTTTCAGAGAAATTGAACCACTAACATTTCCTGCATCCAGAAAAAAAGGCCCTTTCTAACTAAACCGTCCAGTTTTAACATGAGCATGCCATATGTACCTGTGAAACGTGTGGAAGGATTAAGTAGCATTAGTACTTAGGAGGGTCCAAATAAACTGACGCGCATGTCAAATAATGGCCGTGGGTTTCTCCGTTTCTGTACCTGTGAAACGTCATAAAGTTTTGGCTTATGGACAGCTGAAACCACACAGCTAAATAAGTGAACTCCGCTACATCTATAAAAGAAGAACACACGCATAGGATTAAAATAAGTTCTCTTCTCATCAAGAGAATATAAGAAAGGTAGAAGGAAGAGAGGAGATAAATACTTCCAGGATGCAAGCAGTAGAGGCATCGACACATCCACAGGATGGAGCAACCGCTCCTTCGGCAACAGGGACAGGTAAATCATAAGGCACCCATTCATACTCGAACCACAAGATTGGCTTCATACATCATCAATGTCTAATGTCTGCAGGAAAGCATGAAACGATGAATAATCAAGACGAGAAGGTAATATTCGGGTCACCCAATACCATCTTCCGTCCACCACCGCTTCTGCCCTCTATGTAGGTCGCCCAATACCATCTTCCGTCCACCGCCGCTCCCGCCGTCTATGCCAAGAGCAGGAAAGGATGGAAGCATGAAGAATCAAGAAGAAAAGGTCATATTTGGGTCGCCCAACACCATCTTCCGCCCACCGCCACTTCCGCCATCTATGCCAAGAGCAGGAAAGGATGGAAGCATGAGGAATCATGAAGTGAAGGTCATATCGGGTCACCCAATACCATCTTCCGTCCACCCAAGCTTCCGCCATCTACGCCAAGAGCTTGTTAGCTGGAAGCTCCATGTGACTGGCCGCTGGCCAGGGCTTACAAATAAAACAGAGGTGTTGTACCTCCTGAGTTCCTTGCCTTTTGCTTAGTGAAATTGTAGCCTTCTGTTTTTCAGTCCAAACCTCACCAGGGTTATGTCAAATCATGATGTATTATATAAGGCTCCCGGTAGTCGTAAATAATTGTGAACTGTCTATTTGAGTAGATCTCGAGGCACAAGATGAACTCTTGCACCTTGAGATGCAAGACTTCATCAATAACTAATTTAATTATTTTCTATCTTTTTTTAGAAAAGTAATTCTTTTTAAGAAACAATCTGATGTGTTAGGGATACTCATCCTAATTTTTTTTATTTGTTTTTGACGTGTCAAGATATTCCATTGACAATTACATTTTTCTTACACGTTTGGTTCAAGGGACGTTATTGGTTCATTTGACGAGATTTTTGATGATATGATGAACATGATTTTTCACGGCGCTTCAAGAATTTTTTTTCCTTTTTTGGACACGCCAAGATGATCATTGGCGTCATACAAAATCTCTGCTGACAAATCCATCACTCTATACATGTTTTTTTGGCACGTAAAAAAGAAGAAGAATGTGGCAGGATTGGAAAAGGAAATAAAATACCATCCTAGCAAGGGTAATTTAGCCACTTGATTTCCTAGTGGTAGTGCGAATTCAGGCTGGCGACTCCCATTGATAACTCCATTAGTGGCGTTATGGTCTCTTGATGGCCGGAGTTTCTGCATGCAAGCTATCAACGTGGAGGGAGTTTCTCATAGCATGAAAGTGCGCAAGTTAAAGAAGGGGAAGACATGGAAGGGAAGGATGGGTTTTGACGGTTAGGATGCATAGTAAAATATGAACTGAGGGATGTTGTTCTAGAAATCACACATCTTGACAGCCATAGCTAGCCAGTGTTACATGATTGTGAACAAGACCCTGCTGAGTATTCCAAAATAGTACCTATTGACGACTCCAGACCTGCAGCGCTATGAACACGGCGGCTGCCACCACGACCACGGCAAAAGCAATGTATCTCTGCTGATTCGTCTACGGCGTAAAATACAAGTGCTCGAGGGCTGGATCCGAGATTGGGAGTTCTTGGGAGCAGTGGGCAAGGGATCCGGGAGGAGGGCGGCCACGCGACGCGGCAGTGGATGGGCAGTCGGTATACGCGAACGACGATTTCGCCCATGGCATCGAACACGCGGCAAATGGATCATCTTGATCGACCGCTGCAAGGGCCGCACCTCTCCAGCACGCCACTGGTGGAGTCTACGAGTTGTAGAGCTGTCGCTGGTATGTCAAGGTGTGTTTGATGCAATGTCATGACTCATGAGCCCATGACCAGCTGCCTCTCCTGCGATGGGCGAGTTACCGTTTCCTTGTCAACTCCGACGCACAGAGATCAGGTTTCATGGTGGACCTGGTATGATAGATGGCGAGGAAGAGGATCGTTCAACCTTTAGGAGAACACAAGACAGATTTGGGCGAATGTGATGTTTCGTGGGCGCATGACTCTTGTTGATGTTTCTATTTTTATATTTTTTATTTTGTGATCAATCGATGTTTATGAGTTGCAACTACCGAGTTGAATTGTTTAGGAGAATAAAATAAAATACATTTTTGTATGACTCCTTATTACATCATCGCCCACAGTGCAGAAAACTATCTCCAAATCACGAGCATGGCTACAACAAAACTGAGACGTTCTGCATTCATGCCAGTTGAACGAGTTCATACGAAATTCATGTATGTCCGCCAAAACCGCATGCTAAGGTGTGATACCGACTCCTTGTACGCGTGTGCAGTTCCACCTTTCAGAGAGATTGAACGACTAACATTTTCCGCATCCTTCAAAACGGCCCTTTCTAACTAAACCATCCAGTTTTAACATGTCAACAAGATATAAACGCGCCTGTGAGAAATTGGAAGAAACCAAATGACAAATCTAGTGATCTTCTGATCATTCAGATGCCATTGTCTAGCAATAAATGCTCGAACGATGGACTCATTGGAACTGGACACGATCATTTTCATTCCATGACCGTGACGGTATACGTTGTGATTTATTGCGTGCAGAGAAGATTGATCATTGATGTAGTCTGGGTAGCAGGAGATTGGAGCAGAGCCAGAACCACGCAACTCGATAAGGGTTGGCATGCATGATATCACGATTATTGCAGTAACATTATTGTGTTATAATTTTTTTTCACCTATTCCGTTCGAGAAAAAAAAATTCACCTATTCAGAGAAATATGAACCTAGGTACTGCATTTGGAATAATTTTTTCCCTGCCGCTGCAAATGTCCCTACTCTGTGTTTTTTTTTTGGGCGAATGAGAGGGGAATATTAATCACATAGCAGCAACGGTTCTTACAGAGTCCCCTCTCAACTAAAGACAGACTCCGACTCAACTAAAGACCTGACGCAAAGAGGCACATCAAACCTCTTTACCGCACACTCTTTATTCCTTAACGCGCTGTGCTAACTCATGAGCCACCCCATTCATCTCTTTCCTTACTTTGTAGAAAGCTACCTCCGGAAGAAGAAAGCATGCTGCTCGGATTTCCTTCACCACACCGCTCCAGGTCGCCATACTAGAATCAGGCCCTGTACTGCATCAACACGCTGTCCGATGAATGCAACAAAACTGAGACTTGGACGAGTTTCAGTTGAATGAGTTCATCCGAAATTCATGCATGTACATGCAACGAAAAAGAATATAGGGTGTGATACTGGTGGCTTGTACTTGTATGCATGTTGGCTCTGTTTTTTATTATCCTAAATATATGTGGTTCCACCTTTCACAGAAATTGGATGACTAACATTCCCCGCTTTAACCCGCAAAAAAAAAACATTCAGAATAGCCCTTTCTAACAAAACGATCCAGTTTTAACATGAGCACGTCATATGTCAACCAAATACAAACACCTGTGAGAAATTGGAAGAAACCAAATGACAAGTCAGGTGATCGTTTGACTATTCAGAGGCTGTTTTCTAGCAATAAACAATGGAACGATGGACTTGTCTGCAATAAACATCTGCTCTTTTATCTCTCTTTTTTTTACGCATCAGGAGGGGCAAGCCCCTACTGATTAATACATATATAAAGAGAGTGTTTGTTACAAGGTCTTTGAAAATAAAAACTATACTTCCGAAAAAAAATAAAAACTATACAGAGAGTTACGAAACTGAATCAAGCCATTGTTCAATATTTGGGAAATATTTTCTGCTCTGTACAACAGGAGAGAGAAATCTTTGAACTACTGATGCACGATTATTTGATATGCGCGTACACCCTTGTTGCTATTTACATGAAGGTTACGTTGGTGACATAAAAAGAAGATGAATTTCTTGCCCTGTCACAACATGAATATAGGAAAACAATTGTCTATCTCTAGTCTCTACCGGATGAAGCATGGATTTAACGTCCTACACATCATTTCAATTGTATGAGTTCACATGAAATTCATGTGGGTTCTGCACCAATGGCATGTGTATATCCTACACAAGCATTTCAGGCTTCAGGCACATATATAAGCAACAACTAATTGCCACCTTAATCAGGTACCCATTTCCATCCCATAGCTAGCATCCCTTACATTTCTGATTCATCCAGCTTTACCACCATTCACTGTGAGACATTGGAAGAAGCCAAATGACAAACCAAATTGCCTTGTTTCTGTTTCTGGGAGTGGCAACGCTGTCCCTGGTATCTAAAGATTTGATGCATTTGCATTTAGAAGGAAGCAGAAGAAAAACATAGTCTTGTACATTGCCTCTGTTAGCACACGCTAAGCTGGGCAGACACACTGATCATGAAAGAGAGGAAAAAAGCTGAAGAGGGCTAGGCGAAGACCAGCGAGGCATTCTGATTCATTCAGCTTTACTACCATTCACTGTGAGACATTGGGAGAAGCCAAATGCCAAACCAAATTGCCTTGTTTCTGTTTCTGGGAGTGGCAACGCTGTCCCTGGTATCTAAAGATTTGATGCATTTGCATTTAGAAGGAAGCAGAAGAAAAACATAGTTTTGTACATTGCCTCTGTTAGCACACGCTAAGCTGGGCAGACACACTGATCATGAAAGAGAGGAAAAAAGCTGAAGAGGGCTAGGCGAAGACCAGCGAGGAACCAGGACAATCAGCCGCCTGCTGAGGACAACAATGTGAGCTATGACTCGAAGAAGGTTTTCATTGGCGGCTTGCGGGATAACGTCACTGAGGAGGAGTTCAGGGCTTACTTTGAGACCTTGGCACTGATGCGCCAAAGCTTTCATGCCTTGAAGGGAACAAAGGTGGAAGCAAAGATTGCTATCCCCAAGGACGAGCAGTACTATCGTGGCCGAGGCCGTGGCGGAAGACACTTTGGAACTAGGGGCCCTGTCAACTATGAAGGTCCAACGTACCAGCAATACAATGGTAGATATGGGCTCTACAGTGGCTACATGCCACAACCTGTTCCCGCACCCTTCTATCCTGCTCCCTATTTTGCTGTGGGTGGTATCCCTATGCAAATGGATATCCCACCCAAGGTGTCGTGGCAAATGTTCCTGGCATGATGGCAAGACGGCTTCCTCCAGTCTATGGAGCTTACCCTCAAGTGTAGTTTACGCAGGACGCTATGCCCATCTGCTCCAGTCCATCAGTTGTAGTGCCATACATGCGAATGTGACGTTTCGTTGGCTCATGACTCGTCGATGTTTCTATATGAGTTGCAACTACAGAGTAGAATTGTTTAGGAGCATGTTTGGAAGTGAAAATAAAATACATTTTTGGATGGCTCCTTATCACCTCATCTCCCATGGTGTAGAAAACAATGTGCTAGTCGTGACCGTAGATGCAACAAAACTGAGACGTTATGCATTCGCTTTGGTTGAACGAGTTCATACGAAATTCATGTGTGTGTGTGCACCAAGCACAGCATGGTACAGTGTGATACTGATTGCTTGTACGGGTGTGCATGTTGGCTCTGTTTTCAATTGTCCTATATATACAGTTCCGCCTTTCTGAGATATTGGACGAGTAACATTTCCAGCTTTCATCAAAACGTCACTCTCTAACTAAACCATCCAGTTCTAACATGAGCATGCCATATGTCAATCAAATACAAACACCTGTGTGTGAAATTGGAAGAAACCAAATGGCAAGTCCAGTGATCTTCTGATCATTCAGAGGCCATTGTCTAGCAATAAACACTGGAAGGATGGACTCATCGGCACTGACCACTGGACAAGTCATTTTCGGTACATCACTGTGACGATCTATGTTGTGATTTATTACCTGCAGAGAAGATTGATTACTCATGTAGTCTGGGTAGGAGGAGACTGGTGCAGAGCCAGAATCCTGCAACTCTATCCAGGTTGGCACGCTTGATATCGCGAATGAAGTTTCGTAATTGAAGCTTGCAACGAGAAGTAAGAAACAGGGGGATATTATAGCTTGGCAAAGTATGATTGTCGGTAATTTGTGTTCTCTACTCTGGAGTCTTTTGTCGTTAGATGTAATTTGTGTTCTCAAAATTGTGAGGACCAGAAAACCAAAATTATGAACTGGAATAGTTCACGACAGGTAGAGATCCAGTAACATCAACTGATCTAGCTTGATCACAAGAAATGCATTTCAGGCATTAGCAACATATGGACAACACTGTTACTTTCATCAGGTGTCCAATATATTTCCATCATGCTAGCACCCAGGTACATACATTTCTAACGGAAAGCTTTCTGTGGAACTTTGGAAGAAGCTAAATGTGAAGCCCAATTACCTTTCGCTCATGCTAGCACTTGCACTGCTGTCACTAGTATGTCGAGATCAGTTTAAGGACGTCAGCAATTATTAGTATGATGATAAGTGCTGCTACTGTGTTCTCAGGCTCAATCTTTTCACACTTCAGTCACCTACTTGTGCGGTTGTGCCTTGATCCGGCAAAGTAGTAAGTCAGTCACTTTGTTGCACATTCATTCTCCATGTATACATGTATAAATCCATTCGATCAGTGCTCTGTGTGTGTGTGTGTGTTTTGAATAGCTCATCGTGTATGCCACACGCAGCGCAGCGCAGAGATGTGTTGACTCGTGCTTGAAGTTAGTCAATGGAACCTGCAGCGAAGTTTCTTTGCCTAGATTATCAGAGAACGGCATCACCATGAATGTGACGGTGGGCCGGTGGCCAGCCAAGGGATGATCCTCTGTCACACAGGCTATAGCCTGCCTGACCACTCTTCATGTTGGAACTTGGAACGAGCCTTTAGGTAGTGTTTGGTTCTATGAATCAAGTGATACATGTATAGGACGATACAGAATTTGAGGCGTCTCTGTGTTTGGTTGGCTGAACTGAACCATCTCGTTCAGGACAGGGTGATACAGATTCTAAGAATATTCCCTCAAGATGCTGCATCATCTCATTCAAGAAAAAACGTCGCACCACATCGTTCAAGTTCTGTTAACTCCGCTAATCACTTATGATTAGTGACTAAATTATTCTCAATGATTATTAGCAAAAATTGAATATAATATTAGATATTGTTAACCATGAATAATTATTAGTTTAGGTATTTGTGGTGTTTAATGATTTGTTAAATTATGATTAGTGTTGATTAGTAAATATTAATATATATTAGCTTAGTTTATTAATAATTATGAACAAAAAATTATAATTATTAAAATATATTAAGTTATATGATGATTAAAATATATATTTTAAGCAATTAAACACGTTAGTGTACCATCTCAAACAACGAACCAAACTATCATCTTGTGCAGGATCATCTCATCCAATTGAACCATTCCATACAGGATCAAATTGGTTCATGCAACCAAACACTACCTTACTGAACTCACAGTGTGTTGGCCGGTTTGCCAGCATCTTTTTTTTCTTGAAGGAAATTTGCCAGCATCTTTCGTAGTTGCTCTTCTGCAATTTACATGTAAGCAAAGTCAATACATACATAAGTAGCAGAAGGCAGCCTACTCAGCATGACCCGTTCCAGTAGTATAATTATGTGATATGTAGTTTCCTCAACAAAAAATTATGTGATATGTACATGTAAGCATCTTAAGCATGAAGAGCCATCTAGTTAGCTTTCATGTATGTTTATCGTCCTATATTTTGTTCTTAAAATCGAATCCAGTTAGAACCCCTCCCTGCCAAACTACACATACGCCAGAGATGTATCAATTGGGCCTTATTTGTTAATGAATGTCATCAAACAATTTAATTGTGCAACTTGGTGAATAATTTGAGAGCATATTTGAAAGTAGTAGTGCTAATGCGTGGCCGCGTTTAACCAAATATTTACTCAGTAATAGGGTGAAGGAATATAGTATGCAGTATTGTCGTCGTATGATGAATGCCAGTGCGTGGCAGCATTTAACCATAATGTTCAACATGAATTAAGTTCATAAACGCCACAACCTCATGAATTCACAATGCAAACATACAGTCCGGAGGCAGTTCTACTCTGTCCATGCCTACCTAACGAGCTATGTGCAAACTGAATAAAGACAGTGGTCAGAACCTGCACAAAATGTGCAAACTAATGTGTATGCCACAAATTCATCCCATTTGAATGAATCACACCAAATGCGTTTATGAACACTAGACAAGGCAAACTGAAAGAGCATGTAAAGTTTTAAACCTACTTACGCAGTTTCGGCCCTTTCAGCTATAAATATATCGTTTTGCCATTTTGATCGAGTGACCATTGCCATCTCATCGTTAGCATTACATTGTTACCACACATTTTTCTTTTCATGATAACCTGGAGGAAACCAAATGCCAAGCCCAATTATTCATCCTTACTTAGCATGTGGAAGACAGTTTATAGAAATCAATAATGAAAACATCATAGGAAAAGTGAGGACATAGAGGGCACATGAACATCAAGAACAGCCAGTCACAAAGTTGCATCTTCTTTTCTACTTTGTGGGCGCTCGTTACAAAGTGAGGAGGACAGTGGTTCTTTTTCCAGCCGGAAGAGTCACAGAGCCTTAGGTGGAGATTTTCTCGGGTGTTTGGATTTGATCCCGTGAGCCAGCGACTTGGCGAGGACGGCGAGTCGGCGACGAAGCATATACCCTACATATACAGTAACGTAACGCGATGTCTATACTTATTCCAAAGAATGTCTGACAGCACGCATCACGAAGGACTTCAGAAAACTTTTCCTCGTGTTTATTTCTTGTCTCTCTGAGATTACTGATAGCTTTATTTGCAAAATTCTTAGAAACTGAGGCCTGCCAACACAGGAAATATGACTCCTCCATTCATACCATTTTCCTGCTAATTTTCATCTACAAAAAGAGGATGCTGGCGGATTCTGTTTTAAAAGGAGTCTAAGCAAGAAATTTAAAGTGACAGGAGAAAATGTCTATTTCAGTCAAACTTAACAGCATTTCTGAGTTAAAGTGACAGGAATTGTACAGAAGGCATGAATTTTGAACTCAACGGGAGATACGGAAATAATAAAATTTTGATGGCTCATAAGGTATTATCTTTGGACGGAAAATAAGAATTTTTCTTAAAATTAAAGCATTCTCACAACAGCAAATTATATGTCAAAAAAAAGCTTCTGAAACAAAAACAAATAAGAAATATCAAACATTCAATCATCCCACCTTTGCAACAGTAAACACAGATGGGAGAACCACTTTCGACACAGATGGGAGGACGCATCTCAACCAGGCATGCTTGGATGCAGCCTGACCGGAGCTGCCTCACGCCCAGTGGCCCAGGCGTCCAATTACGGATGCCTGCTGCTGCCTGGCCCAGGCAGCCTGCACCAGGACTCTGATCCAAACAAGCCAGCAAGTATGTACTCTGCATTTTCCATGGCAGTGAAGCACTTTACAGCATCTCTGCTAGGCGAATATGCAAGTCACTACACGATACTAAAACATATAAACCATAAAACCCACATCATGAAACAAAAGGCTGGCAAAAATGCATCCATCCAAATGACTATGATAATACAGTTTATCAAGGTTATCCTCTCGCATTTCATCTAACCATCAGGCGCCAAATTGGCCTGTTACATTCCTCATCAGAAGTTAGCAAACATAAAATTCTAGGCTCTATGTTTGTTACAATAGCTACACAAAACACACACACACACATGAGCGCACACGGCAATGAGCCATAAATAATACATGGCTGCAGTGGGGGCGACTCTACAGGAGCCCCGGTGAGCTGTGAGAAAGACTAAAACAACAGCTTTGCTAAAACAAACACACTGATTGATGATGGGTGTTGTGGTTAGATAAGAAACACCTCATCTCATCTTTGTCACTTCCTCATGATCTCTCACCTAGTGTTAGCCTCCTGTTTGTGGCTGCCACCTACATAGTTTCCATTGCTGTTATTATTAGTATTCTTGCGAAGCTGGCCCTCGTCATCATGCTGCTGTGCCTTTGGTGCCTCTACGCTCATGCCCAATGTTGTTGTGACACTTGGTCCCTGGGAATGAACCATTCCACCCTTCACGAGTTTATAAACTTTCCAAGGTTAGATGAAATTAACATGACATCAAATGCTGTAAAGGAATCGCACCACCAGATAACGGCAAAGTTCCATATGCTCACCAAAAGGCGTGAATTCTCCACTTCCATATCTTGACATGCCTTCTTAAGGTTGTCAAGTTCAGCTCGGAGAGCACTGTTTTCAGTTGTCAGCTCAGCTACCTTCCTGCCTAATTCCTCACACTCTTGCTGAAAAATGACACAGTCAATGCAGCAAATTCATTGTAACTATAAACATCTGTTTTACTAATTAAGAAAAGACTAAGTTCTCAGTATAAGGTGATGTAAAGCAACAAGCATAATTTGTCACTGGAAATTAATGGTTCCATATTTTGTCACACAAACAAGCCCCCTCTATACAGTCATGTTGTAACAAAAGATAAGTGGCTGCTAAATGGTAGGCACCATAGGTTATACGGCTAAGGTTACATGAATAATCTTCCAAGCAACAAGGTTGCTAACTAGTACACTGAATGATATCTGAGTTCTTCTGGTGTATTTTAACAGATGAGTAAAGCATCAAAACAGTCGATTGCCTGATATATTTACTCAATGTCATCCAACTAAAAGGGTCAAATAAATAATTTATCAAGCCACTAAAAAGTAGTATCGATGGTACTTGATGTTTGAGAAGAATTAGCAAGACCACCTAATACCCATAGCTAATCATCTCCCATTTTGAGTCATTACACTGGTAGGAAAGCACTGTTCACCAACTATTTTGCAAGATCCATACTGATGCTAACTTAAGACAGCAGAAAAGAAATACTACAAGACGCAAAAAGGGAGCAAACTGATGAAATTAGATGAATCTATCTAGATCTGTTTGTCATTATGAAATCATCTACACAAAACAGAAAACCAAAAAATAAATAAAAGACTAAAATGACGAGGCTCAATACATCATTTTCCTGTATTTTCTCAATTAATAACAAAACATCATTTTCCTTTACTTTCTCAATCAATAAGCTGCTTTAGTTAACTGATTAATAGATTTTCTTTATTGATGTCAATAATTTTCAACACTGTTGGTTGCATAAGCAATTAATTTTGACACATTCAGGACCATATAGCCACTAGCTAAAAAACCTATCTAGAGAAGCCACTGGGAAACGAATAGGCTTTAACAGTCCAAAATAGTCTCATAGATTAATCTGTGTGGAAGCTGCATAGCATAACTATGTTGGAAGAACAAACAATCCAAGCAAAACTATTTAGATGACAGAACAAATTTCAGCTACAACATATACAAGCAAAAGTAAAAATATTCCCTAATACTAATGTTGCAGTTTAATAAAAGAAAATCATGCCCACATCAAAAAACAAAATCACTTCATCGGGTTTCGTCATCAAACACTATCATTTGCTTCATTTGTTCTGCCAGCAGCCTGAAATTTTTTATGTTGGATTCTAGTTTGAGTTCTATGAGTGCATCCAGGTATCCAGCAGGAAAGTGACAAGTGTTTCATCATATCAACTCCCTCCCTCCCTATGCCTCCTGTGCATCAGGAGATGATAGCAAGCTAGAACACCTGTCCAGAGAGAGACGTCCATTCGGGAAATTCTCTCTCTGCAGACTTGTCATCTACTATCAGAACAATAATGTAAGTTCCGTTCTTTCCTCAGATCTTCATCTTAGATTAACATCAGATTTTGGTTTTCATGGGCAGATCATGATTTCAAATGATTACAATAATGTGTTCTTTTCCTCATTCGCTCTGTAGCTTCATTTATGTACTCTGTTGCAGTGAATGAGGAACAAAAAAAAATCTCGGTTATTAGGTTTATTGTGATGCTTGATGTTTGATAACATTAAGTGGATGATACACAAAACTGAATTTAGAAAATATGTAAAACTGAAGCATATAAACCTAGCAAGCAATGCATCTATCGGAATTAAAAAAGACTGGGTCATAATTATGCTACTTTAACTTTTCATTAGTTGTAACTGCAACAAGTTAATAAACATCTACACTTCTGTGCAACCAACAATGGAGAACATAAGGTTGCCCTGTTAGAGATCCGCCAAATGCTTTCCAGGTTACAATATAACACCACCAGCTTTACGTAGCATTTCATGGATGAAAATGTTTTCCAGAGCCAAAGGGCAAGCTCAACAACAAACCACAATCATTGTATTCCAAAGATCTTTTTTAGCATGAAAACAAATTCACCAGATTCAATGGAACTATTGCGTATGAGCAGAACACACACAACATAAATCATGGAAAATTATTGTCTCTACGATGTTGACATGTTCTATAAGAAATGAGAATGCATTGGTTTCAATATACCTGCTTGCGCAGCCTTGATCTCCTTGCAGACTCCCTGTTAGATTGTTTCCGCCTCTCCCTCTTCAATTCACGCTCATCCTGAAGAAATAGGAAAAATCAATCATATAATCAGGTTGAATATAGCATACATTTGATCTATGATTATGCAGGAAAAAGACAAAACTCATAATTGTCAGATATTATAAAGGAATGAGGTACAGATTAAAATGAATTTCAAAATGATGCAATAAAAATTATAAAATTTAACGAGGGGCACACATACCAACGGACCGC
This sequence comes from Eragrostis tef, assembly GCA_000970635.1. Taxonomy (NCBI): domain Eukaryota; kingdom Viridiplantae; phylum Streptophyta; class Magnoliopsida; order Poales; family Poaceae; genus Eragrostis; species Eragrostis tef. Next base: position 170,335 of record LAPY01000665.1, read on the forward strand.
CGTCACGCCGAGCAAGTGCCAACCCAGGACTTGCTTCACCCTGCACTGCAGGAACAGCTAAGGCCGGCGAAGCGCTCCAAAGATCCATCCCAATGTTCAAATTTGGGGTGGCATGGGGAAGCGCTGCTCGCCCCGGTGCAGACACCGGAAGCTTCGAGGCAGACCTTCCCTTCACCGGAAATGGTGACTCGACAGCAGCATAGCGCACAACAGCTTGAGAAGGCTCACCTGACAAACACAAGTATTTATTAGTCACACATACCTTTCCAAAGGAACAGCACAAGACGAAACCAACCTTCAGCCGATGTATTTCCAGACTTCCTCTTCTTAGGAGCAGACGAATCCTGAGGAAAACAAACATGAGCCACACAAAGGCATAACCATAATAATTATGGGACGAACATTCAATTTAAAAAATGGTCCCTTGCGTCACAGCAAGTTGCTTGGTACCTTATGGTCAGTGTCATCGTCTCTCGTATCTGATGACTCATCGCTGCCGCTGTCGCCGCTGCACAGGCGACAGAATTCAAACTCAATTTAACCAAAACAGGAAAAGGGATACAAGAAAATTAAAATCAGATGGACCCTGCAACAGGGAAAGGTGTTACCTCCGTGAGGCGTCCTCACCAGAGGCCGCACCGGAGCTGCCCTTCTCAGGCGACGCGCCCCCGCCTTTCCCCTTGCCCTTCCCTTCCGCCGCGGCGGCGGCGCAGAGCAGCAGCGGCAGCAAATTCAGACCCAAAACCCCACAAATCGAAACCCAATTTTCCCCAATTCGTGACGTGGGAGAGGAGTCCGGCGTACTCACCGCGGCGGCCATGGACGCGTGCGCGTAATACGCCGCTGCGCCCGGGTGGTAGACCGGGAACGGCACCGGCGCGCCGCCGAAGGAAAAGCCGAAAACAAAAATCTAGTCAGAGCCCGCCGGCGCCGGCGCCGCCACGGCACCAGAGAGAATAAAAAAGGCGAACTTTTACCTGCGCCGGCCAGGCGTAGGGGTGCCCCGCGGCGGCGTAGTACGCCTGCACCGAGGCGGGCCCCTCC
>LAPY01000666.1:35722-48470 GCA_000970635.1 Eragrostis tef
CAAAAACAGACTCTTCGTATTCAAAAGCCACTTGATCTGTTAGCTTGTACACTCAAGCATTTCATCGAACAGCTACCATGCGCAAGACGGCGCTCGCGTTGTTGCAGCTGGACCAGGGCATCGGGTTGGGACTAGTCGAGAAGCAGTGCGGCGCGCCTGCGAGCGAGCAACAGCGCGGCGCACCAGCGAATTCGAGTACCAGCTGCTCGCCGCGTCAAGTACCTGTAGTTCAAGCCGCATACATGCGGCTCGCCGCGTACCTGCAGTTCGAGCCTTTGCTGAACGGCGACGCCCATGAGGCTGCCAACGATAGCGGAAGCAGCGCCGCCGCCAAGACATCCTTGTTCACCGGCGCTGGCTTCCTCAGCGTGCTCACCTTCTCGTGGATGGGGCCCCTGCTCGCCGTCGGCCACAAGAAGACCCTTGGCCCGGGCGACGTCCCGAGCCTAGACCCCGGCGACAACACAACGTGGTTTTAGCAGCATGCGCTCGGCAATTTGTTACCCGGCCGATCGCGTGTGCCACACTGCCCGCTGCATGCCGCACGCCCGATACGAGATCGATCGATGGAGCCGCGCGGCTCCTTCGCTCCCGCGGACTGCTTGCGGCCGGAGCCATCCGAAAGCTGCTTGAGACATGGACACACCCACCCACCATGCTCTAGCCCGCACGACACATGAGGACGATACGCTTCATTCAGTTGCACACCGGTCGTAGTGAGAGTGCGTGAGCAGTCGCCAGTGTAAGTGTTGGTGTCGCGTGACTGCGCGTCTGTTAGGAAGGGACGAAAACCACGTTGGAAGGCTAGTTAGACAACAATCCAGCGTTGATCTTGACAAGTGTGTTCTGTTTTTCCTAGCGCGATCGCCTTGGCTCCCACGGACGAGGATCAACTTGAGCAGTGGTCACTGATATCTGGGCCCGAACTCAAATGGACCCACCTGTCATTTAGCACTGCAAGCTTGCATTAACTGCAGACGGATCTGTTCCCACGGGCTGTGGCTTAACTCATGTGAGCCAACTGGCCAGAGGTACCATTGATTTGATCTGTGTCAAATTCCTGTACTAATATATCCATTGTGTAACCTGTTCTAGCTCGAAAACTGTCTATCAACTTGTACAATACTCTGTTTTTTTTTTCAACGCACTCGACCCCTCCTAAAATGTAAAGGTCCATAGCATATAGTGAAGGTAGAAAATTACTATACCTCTTATTTTAACTCAGTCCACCTACCACCAAATTAATTGCACAGAGTTAACCTTATCTCTAAAACATTTACATTTTGAGACAAACTTTTAACTATAGATACTCTTATATTTTTCAGAAAAAGGGAACAATATTGTCTACAAGCGATACCTTCCCTCGTGGTGTGGGATGTTCATTTGGTTCAACCTTGCAGAACCAGTGTCAAATTTATGAAAGTTTGGCTACAAAGTATGTCAAAAATAACAAAATAGCTGATTATATCTATGTACTTACACTAATAAACACAATAAATCTATGGAATTAGGAAAGTTGGATTAAGAAAATTTTATGAATACAATAGTTTATGTAGCATCTATTCCATTACATATAAAATCGCTCTGGGGGTATTATTTGAGTATTCTAAATATTAGTATTTTCCAAAATCCTTTTATGATATTAAGAAAAGGGAAATATGGTATAGATAACTCAAAAGGAAGCCTGCTAGTTGGCACACTCCCACATCCTCAATTATGAATTTTGTCGATAAATCTCATACATTATTCAATATAGTGTTTCATGTTTCCTGCCTTTTCCATCAACATTATTCCAAATTAGCATCTTGTCAAGAGTACACATCTATCAGCTTGTGCCATTGAGCTGAAGATCTTTGAACATCAATTAATATCATACTTTCACCTTTGAAGGTGACTAACAGATATGATCGTAGGAAGAGATTTTAGGAAAGTTCTATACCGTTAGATTTCATATCTGAAATAAAACGCTCTATTTATCATTTTTTTTTGTGAAACACGACGCTTTTATCATTTGGCGTTCTCCCTAGCACACCCCTAGCGCGTGACGAAATGACCACCCCTTGTATATATAACCGTACCAGGCATCTCTCGGCGCTCCGTCGCTAACATCTTATTTTAGTTGCAAAGCTATCCATGGGTCCGCGACTCCGCCCTTTCGTGCTCGCATGCTCGCCTCTTCTCCCAGCTTGCTCTCTACCCTTAAGCTTCACCTCTGTTTATGGAAACAACGGTGGAGCATGCAAGTCATGATCAAAGGCGCAAATATGGCTAAGGATCTACTACTTATTGATCCTTGATTTTTTAGTTAAAGGTAAATCTTCTGCTGAATCTTATGCATGGACTTGTCTCTTCACCAATTTTGTGCTAATTTTTTCCTCCCCTTTGAAGATGGCAATTTTATATTTGTTTTGCTAGTACAAGATCCTTGCAATTAATAAGTTCCAAAAGAGGAGTAAATCAGCATATATATGAGCGAAATTATTTGCTGCTTGAGTCCGAGTCCATGCTATGATTTTTAGTAGATCTAGATATGTCTTTGTGTACTGAGATGTTTGTGCATCACAGTACAATTAATGTGGTGATTTGTTTTCGTGCTGTGTGTTGCCGAAATGCATGCTTCTCGTTCTAGGATTGCTACTCCATCTTTGCGACTTCGGTTTACTAGTTTTGTGAACCCGCTCCGCACAACCCGTGAGAACGTGTACGGTTTACTCCACCAAACCAGCCGAAAACAAGTTTTAACGGCACGCACTTTTGCCGCTGTCACCGCCGGGCGATCGCGTGCTCGCTCACGCCACGCCGCGCGGCCACCACCGTAGGCGGTCACGTTGCCCGTTCCAGTGCCGATCGACGATCGCGCGCCTGGGGCTCGGCGCGAACCAACGCTCCCAACTGACCCTCTCGTCCGTTCTAGTCCGTTCGCACCGCGAAACGAGCCCGGCGCTCGCCTCCTCGCCACGCACCGTTCTTTGTTCCGCGAATCGCGTCCGTTTCATGCACGAAACCCAGATGCTCGCTCCCTCGCCTGCGGTCCCGGGCGCCGGAACCGAGCCTTCCAAAAAAAAAAAAACTGAAGACGCCGTGACATCCTCCGCCTCCGCTTTACAGCCTTGCAACACTGCGGCACATGGCGACGACAACGTAGAACGTACGAGCTTCAGTTACCCAACGCCGCCGGCCACAGCCAGAGCAGCCAGTGCGAGAGTGTTTGCGTCACCGCGTCCGCTTCTTGCGAGCAAAAACAAACGTTCGCTCTTGTTTGTACGCTCTTGTTTATTCACTTGAATTATCCTTGACGTTACGCTTGAGCGCACCATCTTTAGCTATCAGTCACTACACTCTTATTTTCTCACCATCGCAAAAATCTAGCATCTACGAGAGCCAAATCATTCAATTGAATTATCCTTGACGTTACGCTTGAGCGCACCATCTTTAGCTATCGGTTAGTACACTCTTATTTTCCCGCCCGTCGTAAAAATCTAGCATCGATGAGAGCCAAATCATTCAATTGAATTATCCTTGATATTACGCTTGAGCGCAACATCTTTAGCAATCAGTCAGTACACTCTTATTTTCTCCGAGATCTAGCATCTCCGCGAGGCAAGCCATCCGATTGAGTGGAACGCAGGCGTCTCATGCCCATACGAACCATCCGGGTGTACCTCCTTTGGGTCCCCTAGCCAGATCCACCCTCACTTTCAATGTGCTCTTCTTCCTAAGAGACAAAACCATGGAGCCTTCCAATCCTGGAACCGCAAGGCGACTCCTTAAAACCCCTCCCCACACTCCCCACTCTCTCCACCAGTCCACCACCGCGCACGCCATGGCCGCCCTCCGCCTCCTCATCCTCGCGCTCCTCCTGTTCCCGCTGCTCGCCATTGCGGCGGCTGGCCGCCAAGCGCGCGTTCTCCGACCCCACCGGCGCTCTCGCCGGATGGCGACACGGATCCGGCGACGGTTCCCCGTGCGGCTGGCCGTACGTCTCCTGCTCCGGGAACTCCACCGGCGCCGTCGTCGGGCTCAACCTCACCAAGCTGTCCCTCACCGGCGGGTTCCCGGCGCCGCTCTGTCACTTGCGGTCCCTGGAGCACCTGGACCTCTCCTTGAACGACGTCGCGGGCCCGCTCCCCGTTTGCCTCTCCAGGCTCCCGGCGCTGAAGCACCTCAACCTCGCCGGGAACAACTTCTCCGGCGAGGTCCCGGCGGAGTGGGGAACGGGGTTCCGGTCGCTCGTCGTCCTCAACCTGCTCCAGAACCTGCTCTCCGGCGCGTTCCCGGCGTTCGTGTCCAACCTCCCGGCGCTCCAGGAGCTCCTCCTCGCGTACAACGCGTTCTCGCCGTCGCCATTGCCGGAGAATCTCGGCGACCTGGCCCACCTCCGCGTGCTGTTCGTCGCCAACTGCTCCTTGGTCGGTAACATCGCTTCTTCCATCGGGAGGCTGACGAATCTGGTCAATCTGGACCTCTCGTCGAACAATCTCACCGGCGAGATACCAAGCATTGGGAATTTGACTTCCCTGGAGCAGATTGAGCTCTACTCCAACCGGCTCTCCGGGAGGATTCCGGTGGGGTTGGGTGGCCTCAAGAAGCTCCGGTCGCTGGACATGTCCATGAACCATCTCACCGGAAGTATACCGGAGGACATGTTCACGGCTCCGAGCCTTGAGAGTGTCCACATATACCAGAACAATCTCACCGGACACTTGCCGGCGACGCTGGGGACGGCGCCAAGCCTGTCCGACCTGAGGATTTTCAGCAACCAACTTGAAGGGCCACTGCCGCCGGAGTTGGGGAAGAATTGTCCCCTCGTGTTCCTGGACACGTCGGACAACCGGCTGTCGGGTCCCATTCCGGCGACTCTGTGCTCTTCAGGGAAGCTGAGCCAACTCATGCTGTTGGATAATGAGTTTGAAGGTGGCATTCCGGTGGAATTGGGGCAATGCCGGACGCTGACGAGGGTGCGTCTGCAGAGCAACAGGCTGTCCGGCCCAGTGCCGCCGGAATTCTGGGGACTGCCGGGTGTCTATCTGCTTGAGCTTCGTGACAATGCTCTGTCTGGGACTATTGATCCTGCCATCTCTGGTGCCAAGAACCTATCCAAGGTGCTCCTACAAGACAACCTATTCACTGGTGTTCTGCCTGCAGAGTTGGGGACATTGTCCAATCTGGTGGAGTTTGTAGCTTCCAGCAATGGCTTCTCCGGGCCAGTGCCCTCCTCGCTCTCTGAGATTCCTTATCTTTACAAGCTTGATCTGAGCAACAATTCCCTCTCTGGCGGGATCCCTCCTGAACTTGGTAAGTTGAAGAAACTGACGCAGATGGACCTTTCAAATAATCACCTCAGTGGAAGCATCCCTTCAGAGCTTGGAAATCTTGAGGGGATAAATTCACTTGATTTGTCAAACAATGAGCTTTCAGGTGCACTGCCTGCTGAGTTGGAGCCTCTTAGGCTGACTTTTTTCAATGCATCCTGTAACAAGCTCTCGGGGCCTATACCTCCCTTCTTCAACGGTTTGGAGTTCCAGGAAAGCTTCTTGGATAACCCTGGCCTGTGCTATGGGTTTTGTCAGAGCAATGGGGATTCTGAAAACAACCGGCGTACTGTTATAAAGTCGGTTGTCTCTGTTCTCATTGCCTCAACGATCATCCTGTTCATCGGTCTCCTGTGGTTTGGTTACAAGTGCAGAACCTACAAGGATACTGCTGATGAACTGAATGATGGAAAGTCTACCTGGGTGCTCACATCTTTCCACAAGATGGAATTCAGTGAGAGGGAAATAGTGAATAGCCTACATGATAACAATGTTATCGGTCAGGGTGCAGCAGGCAAGGTGTACAAGGCTGTTGTTGGCCCTCGTGGCAATGCCATGGCTGTCAAGAAGCTCTGGGCGGGCGATGTTGGAAGTAAGAGGGGTGACAGCTATGATTCAGAAATCGAGACATTAAGTAAAGTACGGCACAAGAACATTGTGAAGCTTGCTTGCTCTATCACAAACAGAGTCTCTAGGTTGCTCGTCTACGAGTACATGCCGAATGGCAGCCTGGGGGACTTTCTCCACAGTGCCAAAAGCAGCATCTTGGCCTGGCCGATGAGGTACAAGATTGCTGTCGATGCTGCAGAAGGACTCAGCTACTTGCACCATGACTGTGTGCCACCAATCATCCACCGAGATGTGAAGTCAAACAACATTTTGCTTGATGCGGAGTTTGGTGCTAAGGTTGCTGATTTTGGTGTTGCAAAGGCGATTGGGGATGGACCGGCCACTATGTCAGTCATCGCTGGCTCTTTTGGATACATCGCTCCTGGTGAGTTTCTGGTGCCTAATTTATTTCTGTTGTTCAAGTTTTTTTGAGATGGATTGTGAACGAGGTGTTTGGTGCATCACTTTTTTAAGTTATGCTTGCCAAAAGATTCTTTCTCATCACTTTCTCTATATAATCTGCTTATTGTGAGGTTACAGCACAGAGTTGGCTACATTTTACTTGCATTGCATATTCGTTCTTGTGGCTGATTGATCTATTGTGCATTGCAGAGTATGCTTACACTCTCCGTGTATCTGAGAAGAGTGACATATACAGCTTTGGAGTTGTAATTCTGGAGCTTGTCACTGGTAAGAAGCCGTTGGCACCGGAGATCCACGAGATGGATCTTGTATCATGGGTGTCTACAACTATTGAGCAGAATGGACTAGAGTCCGTGCTCGATCAGACCCTCGCTGTGCAGTTTAAGGACGAGATGTGCAAGGTTCTGAAGATTGCGCTGTACTGTGTGTCAAACAATCCAAACAACCGTCCACCAATGAGGACTGTGGTGAAGATGCTGCTGGAGGTCAGGGGTGAGATCAAGCCAAAGGCGAAGGAGGAGGCATCCCCTGACATCTGAGATGAGGCAAACCAACCTGAAAAATAATTAATAAATAGATAGTAGCGTGTTCCTGGATAATGTACCAACACCAATTGGAATTATATCTGATCCTGAGAACTGCACTAATGATAGCAACTAGTAGTTCTGATTGCAGTTTGGTGATTTTGTAAACTTCTAGTAACTGTAATATTAGCCTTTCTCTATGAATGAAAAGTGCCGGTTGCTGTCATGATTTCTGTGAAAGATTTGATGTTCATGACTTACTAGTGCCATCATGGGGGGCTATTTTCCCTTTCATCTTTCGTGCCTCTATTTCTGACCGCAAAAGGTGTCGTTCTTGCATTTCCCAACCTTTACACCTGGTGGAAAGATGCTTTGGAACTTTTTTGGAGTTGCTACAGCGCTTAATAATTTTAAACTTCCATGAATCTAGACCTGACTTCAACTGCAGTTGAGGCCTGTTTGGGCGCATGAATTCCACCACTGGAATTTGGAAAGAGATACTTGTAGAAAGGTTGTTCGGTAGGGTGCAGCTGCGGCTGCGGCTGCAGAAAAATAAGAGAAAATTCTTTATTTGTCATTGAAAATTTGCATAGTTCTTTATTTGCCATGTTAGAAGTTAAACTTCCTTAATTGCCATCCAACAAATTTTTTGTACCTTCGTTGCCACTGCAATGAAATTTTTGCTCTAACTCAAACATGAAAAGACAAAAATACCCCTAGCAGAGCCCTCCTTAGTTCCAATTCCTGATGTTGGTTGTTTTGCATGTTTTAACTATTTCTTTTTCTGGTGACGTCGCTATCACCCTTTCGTTAGCACTATCTACCACAAAGTGTATAACCAAAGAATGAAACAGTCTGATGCGAGTTCATGCCTTGCAAGTAATATACTGCACGTATAAGCAATTCACATGCAGAGATCAATCATCATCACAAATCACGAAGCACCATCAACGATTAGCAAGGCTGAAATCACCAGTCGCACGGCCGGGTCGTCTCGTGTACAACATTTCCGATATAACTATATAAGTGGTTGAAGAACACTCAATGAAAATATACTAAATAGTAGCAGACAAACCTGAAAAGACGATCATGAAAAAACCTGGGAAAAAAATAACTCGACTGGGGTATTCTTTTCTATGCACTCAAACTGAAAAGCAGCTCACCGTAAATTTCATGCAGTAGTGATAGAAGTACTCTGAATTCTAAACATCAGAAATCCGAATGCAGGACCCCAATGAGATGAACTTTTGGAACCCCCATGATTAGCATCGTATATGGAGCTGCATGCTAGCGCTGGGCTCCACGAATCTCGTCGTGACAAAGGGGAACTCTACACCACTAGGGTTCTTGGAGCTGCCATTTTGGTCTCCTCACCGGCCAATGGGACTCGAGTGCCGGCGGAATCCTGTGGTTGCCACCCATGATGGACAAACGCACACAAAGTGATCAAGAGAAACCAGCAGAGGAAAGCAATACGTGATGTGAGATGTAGGGCTAAGTTTCTTTTAAGGGAGAAGAAAAGAAACATTTTTCTGTACTTGCTGCTTGTCTGACGACTTTAGAGTGAGAGAAGTATGCTGTTTCCAAATGCTAGCCTTTTGACATGGCCCACTCTAAATGTGAACATACAAAGTCAGGCTAGTCATTGCAAATTGACGAGTTAGCCATGAACTCATGATGATGCATTAGCTTTCCTGTCTTTATATCTTCCATGCCACAGTGACACAGAGCACATGTTGGCAAATAATCAAAGAACAAAGCGAAATGCCGAAACAAATATGGATTTGCATGCTAATATGGATTACAATAATTTGCATACTACTAACAATTTGCATGCTAATATGGATTACAATAATTTGCATACTACTAACAATTTGCATGCTAATATGGATTACAATAATTTGCATACTACTAACAATTTGCATGCTAATATGGATTACAATAATTTGCATACTACTAACAATTTGCATGCTAATATGGATTACAATAATTTGCATACTACTAACAATTTGCATGCTAATATGGATTACAATAATTTGCATACTACTAACAATTTGCATGCTAATATGGATTACAATAATTTTCACGCAGGGCATATTTTCCAGAATAACATGTAGCTAAGCTGAATGATTGCCAAAACCAAAAGTTAGAGGGAGCCGCATGCGGGCCCTGTTGGGCCGTTGATTCATGTGATTCTAGTGTACTTGCGAGGATAGTCTGAGCATGGACTTCTGGCCTGTGATCGAGGTAGCTAGCTGCTGGACTCTCTTGTTCTCCTCCAAGAGGTACAGTTGGGCTCTTTCGTTCCCGTTTGTCCATCTAGATAAATTTGAAAGGAGGAGGCATCCCCTGACATCTGAGATGAGGCAAACCAACCTGAAAAATAATTAATAAATAGATAGTAGCGTGTTCCTGGATAATGTACCAACACCAATTGGAATTATATCTGATCCTGAGAACTGCACTAATGATAGCAACTAGTAGTTCTGATTGCAGTTTGGTGATTTTGTAAACTTCTAGTAACTGTAATATTAGCCTTTCTCTATGAATGAAAAGTGCCGGTTGCTGTCATGATTTCTGTGAAAGATTTGATGTTCATGACTTACTAGTGCCATCATGGGGGGCTATTTTCCCTTTCATCTTTCGTGCCTCTATTTCTGACCGCAAAAGGTGTCGTTCTTGCATTTCCCAACCTTTACACCTGGTGGAAAGATGCTTTGGAACTTTTTTGGAGTTGCTACAGCGCTTAATAATTTTAAACTTCCATGAATCTAGACCTGACTTCAACTGCAGTTGAGGCCTGTTTGGGCGCATGAATTCCACCACTGGAATTTGGAAAGAGATACTTGTAGAAAGGTTGTTCGGTAGGGTGCAGCTGCGGCTGCGGCTGCAGAAAAATAAGAGAAAATTCTTTATTTGTCATTGAAAATTTGCATAGTTCTTTATTTGCCATGTTAGAAGTTAAACTTCCTTAATTGCCATCCAACAAATTTTTTGTACCTTCGTTGCCACTGCAATGAAATTTTTGCTCTAACTCAAACATGAAAAGACAAAAATACCCCTAGCAGAGCCCTCCTTAGTTCCAATTCCTGATGTTGGTTGTTTTGCATGTTTTAACTATTTCTTTTTCTGGTGACGTCGCTATCACCCTTTCGTTAGCACTATCTACCACAAAGTGTATAACCAAAGAATGAAACAGTCTGATGCGAGTTCATGCCTTGCAAGTAATATACTGCACGTATAAGCAATTCACATGCAGAGATCAATCATCATCACAAATCACGAAGCACCATCAACGATTAGCAAGGCTGAAATCACCAGTCGCACGGCCGGGTCGTCTCGTGTACAACATTTCCGATATAACTATATAAGTGGTTGAAGAACACTCAATGAAAATATACTAAATAGTAGCAGACAAACCTGAAAAGACGATCATGAAAAAACCTGGGAAAAAAATAACTCGACTGGGGTATTCTTTTCTATGCACTCAAACTGAAAAGCAGCTCACCGTAAATTTCATGCAGTAGTGATAGAAGTACTCTGAATTCTAAACATCAGAAATCCGAATGCAGGACCCCAATGAGATGAACTTTTGGAACCCCCATGATTAGCATCGTATATGGAGCTGCATGCTAGCGCTGGGCTCCACGAATCTCGTCGTGACAAAGGGGAACTCTACACCACTAGGGTTCTTGGAGCTGCCATTTTGGTCTCCTCACCGGCCAATGGGACGCGAGTGCCGGCGGAATCCTGTGGTTGCCACCCATGATGGACAAACGCACACAAAGTGATCAAGAGAAACCAGCAGAGGAAAGCAATACGTGCTGTCCAAAATTTAAACTTTATTTAGTACTCTTAAATGACAAGATTCTTTTTGATTTTAGAGGTCTAAAATTTAGAAGGGGTGAAAGGAACACCCCTAGTAAATCTTCCATGCCACAGTGATAGTTGGAAAAGAGAACCCAGCATTTGCCTCCAGAACCTGGCTGGGTAACAACAGAAAATAGGTTGTTCTGATGTAGCCCGAACTGTTACTACGGAAAAATCTTTGGCACCTACTTAGATGCATCCAAAGTTTGCCCTATGCAGTTGGTTCCTCTGAAAGATGAGTACTGCACTATGTAGACGATTGCGGATGGACCTAACTACAACGCCACACGTAAGCAGTTTCATAGCCTATCTCATGCAACGCTACCTAGTATTTTTGATGAGATGAAAGAGAGAAGGGAAGGAAAAAGAAAGAGGTGGTTGTTTCGCGAGGCAACCACCTCAAGCTCTAAAACTTAGCAGTATAAGATGACTTACACACTATTGTACGAGTTATAATTGTCATGCAACTCATAAACATTACTTTTCTCATCCATCAATTAAGGGAAGATGCAATTGCTATGCGACAACTAAAACAATCATCTATTGTATGCCTGGTCTCATTATGTGTCATGTATGAGACCGCCTATAAGACAACACCTTTGTACCTGCCCTTAGCGGACTATCCTAACCAACTGCCCGTCGGCCGAGTGTCTCGGGTGTGTTCGTTTTCTTTTATAGGGGTCACATCAAAGAAAATCTTACCATTTAGTAGTATTAAATAAAGTTTTATTATAAAAGTAACTGTAGAACTTCAGGACTAATTCGCAAGACGAATCTAATGAGGGTAAGCCGTGATTAGAAGATGGTTACTGTAGCATAACTGTAACAAAACATAAAATAATTAAGCTCATTAGATTTATCTTGTAATTGGCACTCATCTGTCAAAAAGGTTTTGTCATTAGACTTTATTTAGTATTTTTAAATGACAAGATTCTTTTTAATATGATAGGTCTAAAATTTATGGGTAGAAAACAAACGCACCCTCGCTAGAACGGGTCCACGACGCCAACGACTGCTAGCAACCATGCGCGCCACGCTTGCCACCATGCACGCTCGTGCGTCCAGTAGTCTCACTCACGCGCGCTCCCATAGAAGTAGGACCAACCGGTTGCATTGCGACCTCATGTACATCTATAGATACCTCACATTGAGGAGTGAATAGATGTGGTCGCCACCATCCAGCATGGTCGACGACTTTTGCTAACGCACAACGTCCAAATGCTGTCTAAATGGTACGTTACCACGACACCAGCTACCCCGGCGTTCACACGACGATAACGCGCATCGTGGTGCCACTCCAGCCCTTCGCCAAGCCCGCCACCGCCGCCTCCACCACAATGCTGTGGGGCTGCGGTCGAACGCCTGCCCCACACCACATGGTGATGCGAGGCTGGCATCCACAAGCCAAACATGATTGCTGTGACTGCCAGTGGGCCTGACATCTCGCTCATTCCGGCTTCTGTAAGATCAATAAACCTAGAGCATGGTTCATAGGTTTTGGTGATTGATGTCAACATGGTCAATGGGACTAACAAGGTTTGCTAGTTTGCAAGATGTTTAGTCTCATGGATGTAGTGACACACTATTGGAGTGCCAACACCTTAAGGTTGCAAGGAAAGATGGTAAAGTGGAGAAGTGAACATGATGAATACTCTACAAGGTGAATACTACACACATGAGGTAAGAGACAAGGTAAGTATGTCATGTGTATCTCTATGTATCTTATACTTTGACATGCTTGATCATCCTTTTGTTCTTGCACTATATATTATACCATGATGATCTTGTCTCTTATGTTATGATGACATGCATGTGCTTATTCTTATATACTCTATCTTGTCATCATGTTTTCATGTCATGTGATCTTGCTTACATATCTTTTACCATGACATGCATGATTTGCCTATTCATCATATAGTTTGCTTTCATATCCTATATCATGATGATATAATTGTGCTAGTTTTATATACATATCTTATGCACATTATGTTACGATCGGGTTGTCCCTTT
>LAPY01000667.1:4261-19472 GCA_000970635.1 Eragrostis tef
GGTGCGGGTGCTATACTGGCTGCTAGGGTTCTGGCCTGGGGGAAATGGAGACGTTTGAAGCAGATAATTGACCAAAATGCCCTTGTCGGAATTATTGTGTTTTGACCAGACACACACACACACTCTCTCTCTCCTAGCATCCCTGTAGTTGGTTCGATTTTGCACAAGCATGTTGTTGCCACACTTTCTACGTACTGCAAGGTGTGGGAGGCCATCCATGTCTCTTTTGAGTTTTGACGGAGGAGATTGATTACTAGCATCTGGTGTGGAGTATGGCACAAGGAAGAGATACGATAACCACTCCTTCGATCGAGAGCTCCGACGCTATCTGGTGCTAACGATACAGAGAGACAATGAAAGCAAAGGAAATGATGTACTGCTGACAGCTGACTCACGTATCCCTTTACATGCTGCGAAGGTATCGTGGTACTAACGTTGAGGCTACATATGTTACCTAACCCTATAATCCATGCCCTCGGCCGGCGTGCAAGTATTGATTTCAAGACAAAAGTTGGTCACTTCTTTCCCGCGTAATTGCTTGAGAAAACTCGTTCAAAAAATTATTCTAACTGTCATCCCATCGCTCACTCTTTAATGCGATCCACACCAGTTATATGTAATGTTTGGACTAAACCTGACCTACTGGAAAGGCATAATTGCTTGGGGGAAAAGGCGGGATCCCTTCCCTTTCCACGTAATATCTTGAGAACTCATGTAAATATGATTTCAAATGTCGTCGCCATTAATATCACGTGAAACACTACTTTCTCTCTTTAAAACTATTTGGATCATTTAACTGCATTGGTTAACCACTATTGGAAAATTGGCTTATTGCCATGGTGGACACTGCAATAACAAAAAAATTGGTTGCCATAGGTAGGCGGTATAGCCACCATTTTCTAAAATGGTAGTGATATATTGTGGTAAGGTAAATATTACCATGAATATTTTCCCTTGTGATACTCTTGAATTTTTTGCGAGAGGTTTCCATTATCCCAACAATTTAGAAATTGTGATTAGTTGTCAATATTTCCACGGATTTTAATTTGTTGGGATAATATTAACTTTTTGTTTCAAGAGGTATATGTCTTATTGCCACAGAGTACAAAATGGATGCGATTTGGACGATAATACTGCCACAAATGTGAATCACTAATTGGACATTTTAAAGTTAGTAGCATAACAATGTTGAGTTGGTAAAAACATATTGAAGTAGTAAAATAAATGTTCAATCACACATTTGAAATGTGGAGTTTTGAAGAATTCCAGAACAAGAAAATGTGTCCATATGTGATCAACATTGCGAACGAGTAGATTCAACATTTTTTAATAAATAATAGAACTTTGGTATACTAATTCAACATTTTGTAAAAATATTGAATCAGCACAAAAAGGTGTTGTAATGACACATTCAAAAAGATGAATTTTAAAAATTACACAATACGAACAATATATCCATGTAGGATCTTATTTTATTGCATTAGTTATGGTTCCAACATAATGAAATGGATTACGATTTGTTTGAAAAAGCAATTTGAAATTTCAAATCTCACTTGAGTTGCGCCACCAACCGGACGATGAGTTCAGCTTGCCTGCGTGAACGACAGTCATTCATTCCCGCCACACACAAATCTTAAGTCGTGCTACCCGCAAGGTACAGATAGCACACGCTCTTCTCGGGAGGTGCGGCAAAACCTCCCTCATGCGTCAGACACATAGTTAGGGAGCTTTCAATCAGCAAATCATTGCTGTGCGTGGTGGTCCTCTCATGTCTGGGCTGCTCCTCTCTTCTGTTTTTGCATTTCTGTGCGGTGATGTCTTGTAGACGAGCTTGCGCGGATCGCCTCCCGCGAGACATCGTGTCACCGTCTCGACCCTAGCTCCTCTCGTGAATGCAGGGACTCTGTAGCAAGTCAACACAAAAATGGTCCAGCCCAATGAGAACCTGCATTGCGTCACCTCCAGCGCAATTTTGGCGCGCTGGATCCCTCCCCTGAAGGGGCTCATGAAGATCAATGTGGCATCTGGCAAGTTTTTGGGAGGTTCGGCCCTTGTGATTGAAGGGATGAACGAACCAGAAATTCTTGAAGTAGTGGCAATAAGGGAAGGTCTAGCGATCTACTACTGCTTAAATTCAGATTGGCCTCATTTAATGTGAGTGTTATTAGGAGCATAAAGGGGACTGGTTTCGGTCGATACGGCCATGTTATCAAGGATATCAAGGCGCGAGCAGCTGCGTTCGTGATTGCTGACTTCGTCCACGAAGGAAGATTGTCCAACGGGGATGTTCATCGTGTGGCTAGGAGCTCTCTGTATGATTCTTTAGGCAGACATATATTTGGCTGATTAATCCATCCGGCCGATGGCATTTATAATCATACACTTATGCAGATTAATAAAGTGTAAAACCCTAAAAAATACAAAAAAAAAACTACCGTGCACCCGTTAGTATAGTACCACCTCGCTAGCCAAACTGTTCGCACAACTTATAACCTCATTGCTGCTGCTGCAGTGAATTTCCTCCATGTTGTTTTACTCCTTGCCATGCCCCCCTTTAGATTGGGTGGTCCCGGCACATTCTGGTTGGACTTATAAATTAATACAAGAAAATACACATGCTTAGAATTACAATTGTGATTTTTAACTTATAAATTAATTAATACTATAAATATTTTAGTTCTTTAATTCCATAAATTATCAAACATTATGCATAAGGTTTTTATATTTGGGTAAACAATAGTACAAAATTTTAAAATACACATCCTTGAAAATTAGTTTTGAAATTTTGGCTTTTAAATTACTGTTTAATAATATAAGCATTTGTGTTCTTGATCGAATTCCATATTAAAAATACACATGTGGGTTTTAGTGTTTTTGGATAAATAGTTAAACAAATGACATGGTCGAATGATATAAACATTAGTGTCAATTGAAAAGTAATTTGATACCCAGGTTTGTACAAGATTAGGATTCTTCCATTTGAATCCCACGACAGCTTTTATAATCTCTAATACTGCCGGTGAAATCTTTTTAGTTCTTATAATCAATAACATGACAAAAGAATAAGAACTACTCATAGGTACTTCCATTTGAACCATACGACAACTACTTAGCTAATATACTCTTTCTCAAGAATTATTGCTGGTGCAATCTATGTTAGCAAATATGCGTAAAAAATATTGAAATAAGGCACTGATATATTGTACGTGGAAAACCCTTTCGGAAAAAACCACGAGCGTACAAGATCTAGTCGTCAACTCTTTCCATGCGGCATACATGATGTGAATATATAAGTGACTAACAATACAATCCACAATGTGAGAAGACTCCACCACAGAGGCGTCTTCAGTGCAGCTCTAATTCGGATCATATTCCAACAATCTATACAACTAGTCCTACCACACTTTGGTTGTTTTATATTCCATGACATGACAATTTTAGTCCCACAATCTTTCCCGTGTAATTGCTCGAGAAATCTCATGAAAAAAATTATCCTAACTATCAACCATGCATCCCATCGCTCGCTCTTTTATGCCATCCACTCATGTGTGTGATGTTTGGGCTAAACCTGACGCATTGAAAATCATAATTTCTTGAGAAAAAAGATGGGATCCCTTTTCAACGTAATTGCTGTGAACTCATCTGACGATTCCAAATGTCTCGCCCCCATTAATGTCACGTGACACACTTTCTCTCTTTAAAACTATTTAAGGCATTGTTTAACCTAGACATAATGTTTTGGAAAAAATGTTTGTCACGTAAAACATAAAGATGACATGAACACGTATCTTATAGTCATTTATTAGCTCTCAAGATAATTCTGTGCCCCAAACATAGCGACCCTGAGTTTGGCCAGATTTCTATACATCTGCAGATCAAAGTGGGCTTGAAAGCTCGAAACACTACAAGCCCTCAGCTCCCTTAAGCAAAAGAGAACAAGCAGGCCCGTACGTCTAGGTACTTCAACACTTGGGTATGTGGGCTGCAAAGCTGCATATCAGGCCGAAAACATCAAAACGCATCGCTGCCTGGGCCATTTTGCCTTATTGTTGAATGGATTGACAATTTCGGCACAACATGCACATGTTGCATTATTGTTGAATGGATTGATATCTTTGCTTCTTAGAATTTCTCGTATCTGATCCTCACAACATTCACAAGAAGCAAATTACTGTTTAATAATATAAGCATTTGTGTTCTTGATCGAATTCCATATTAAAAATACACATGTGGGTTTTAGTGTTTTTGGATAAATAGTTAAACAAATGACATGGTCGAATGATATAAACATTAGTGTCAATTGAAAAGTAATTTGATACCCAGGTTTGTACAAGATTAGGATTCTTCCATTTGAATCCCACGACAGCTTTTATAATCTCTAATACTGCCGGTGAAATCTTTTTAGTTCTTATAATCAATAACATGACAAAAGAATAAGAACTACTCATAGGTACTTCCATTTGAACCATACGACAACTACTTAGCTAATATACTCTTTCTCAAGAATTATTGCTGGTGCAATCTATGTTAGCAAATATGCGTAAAAAATATTGAAATAAGGCACTGATATATTGTACGTGGAAAACCCTTTCGGAAAAAACCACGAGCGTACAAGATCTAGTCGTCAACTCTTTCCATGCGGCATACATGATGTGAATATATAAGTGACTAACAATACAATCCACAATGTGAGAAGACTCCACCACAGAGGCGTCTTCAGTGCAGCTCTAATTCGGATCATATTCCAACAATCTATACAACTAGTCCTACCACACTTTGGTTGTTTTATATTCCATGACATGACAATTTTAGTCCCACAATCTTTCCCGTGTAATTGCTCGAGAAATCTCATGAAAAAAATTATCCTAACTATCAACCATGCATCCCATCGCTCGCTCTTTTATGCCATCCACTCATGTGTGTGATGTTTGGGCTAAACCTGACGCATTGAAAATCATAATTTCTTGAGAAAAAAGATGGGATCCCTTTTCAACGTAATTGCTGTGAACTCATCTGACGATTCCAAATGTCTCGCCCCCATTAATGTCACGTGACACACTTTCTCTCTTTAAAACTATTTAAGGCATTGTTTAACCTAGACATAATGTTTTGGAAAAAATGTTTGTCACGTAAAACATAAAGATGACATGAACACGTATCTTATAGTCATTTATTAGCTCTCAAGATAATTCTGTGCCCCAAACATAGCGACCCTGAGTTTGGCCAGATTTCTATACATCTGCAGATCAAAGTGGGCTTGAAAGCTCGAAACACTACAAGCCCTCAGCTCCCTTAAGCAAAAGAGAACAAGCAGGCCCGTACGTCTAGGTACTTCAACACTTGGGTATGTGGGCTGCAAAGCTGCATATCAGGCCGAAAACATCAAAACGCATCGCTGCCTGGGCCATTTTGCCTTATTGTTGAATGGATTGACAATTTCGGCACAACATGCACATGTTGCATTATTGTTGAATGGATTGATATCTTTGCTTCTTAGAATTTCTCGTATCTGATCCTCACAACATTCACAAGAAGCAAAGATATCAAAAGGATACAACTCACAATAGTGACTAAACTAAAAATCAGGCTCTAATTAAAACTGTGATATATGTTTCAATTGGTAAGTCCTATAAATGGCTGTAACATAAGCTCAAGTAAGCAAACAAGAATCATGGTAAACAAGAGTTGGATCATGCAGTAGGTGAAAACAAATGTAACATGATAATAAGAGGTCAATCACATGTGTATATGCAAGATTCAGTTCTCGCAGAAGTGAGGCGTAACTTGTATGAGCAGAAGATTACCTCCCTTTTAAAAAAGTGCAGACATGCACTAAAAGTTAAAAACATAGGTTTCATGATCCCATTGTCATTAACTGCTATGTACTTCACTCCATTGATATGCAACAAGAAGTAGGTTTTTTCATTGACTAGCGCATTAAAAAGGAGACCTATATATATGTATATACCTCAAAGCTCCAAAGAAATCGAACTAGTGACCAAGCCTCAGCTCTTTTAACTCTTATATATGGTATTTCCTGAATTGTTAGTATGGAGGCTGAGCTGGGAAGAGGAAGAATGAGTGGATCCAAGACCATTGGGAATGGGAACATGGAGGAAAGCATGGCCCCTGTAGTGTCTTCTAAAATTGAAGAAGATTTAGAGCTGTGTTTTCCCAGTGCCTCCCATTCCTATTGTTCTTGGATGCTCCTTTCCCTTCCCTTTGTTTTCAGATATTGAAATTGTCTTAGGGAAAACGAGAAACTTTGGTATGATTAAATGATGGGGTAAGGAGAACCAGTTTCTGTGGACAAAAAGAGGAGTGTAGGAGCAATTGGAGTAGGAACATAGAGGAAGCTGAAGCAATGCTAGTCATCCAACATCAATGATAAGACTTTGGTATGTATTTTCCTGTCTCCCATTCCTATCTCTGACTGTCGCTGTGCTTTTTCCACTTACTTTTGGTGTGCAATAGTATATTGCAGAATGTGTTGGTGTTTCCCTCGCAAAGAGAGAGAGAGAGAGAGAGAGAGAGAGAGAGTGTGTGGGTGCTCTTATTCATGCACCTGGAGAGATACTTTGCTTTAGCATTTGTTATTGTGTTTTGTATTTCCAAACATAAACAGTGGTCAACCCTATGAAGTAGAAAAGGGATGTCATTGAGTCGCAAGAATATCCATCCGAGGCAATATCGAAGCAAAAGAGTAGTACTTAATTAGAAACTTTCGTTCAAATTATATATAGAGGGAGACAAATTCTTAATTTGGGAAATGTTTGGTTAAGAAATACGAATTTCGTTCTTCATGTATTCTGGATCCTAAATTCCCAGTTGCTGCCTCGTCGTCCTTTTAGCGCGCAGAATATTTCTACATAAGTCATATGAAATGAGGCTTCAAGAATGAGTCTTAGTTTGAATGAGGATTCCAAAACATGATCTTTAAGGGTTGTTACTCGCCAGTTTGCAATCAATCATGTACACGAATACTTTGACCTTAATAACATAATACGCATAAATTTTAAGAGCCAGAAGCTGCAATCAATCTTCTTGAGCTACAGTTGAACCTAGTTTTAGCCTTCTTTATTGATTTAGCCTCCAAAGTGAGAGATGCAAAACCGCCCAGAATAAGAGTTGGATAATACCAAGGAAAAAGAAAACAACACTTCTGCCTCGAAGAATGATTGAATACTTTTAGTTGTATTCAGAATAAATAAATGATGAGAATAACGAATGTATTTCTTCATGCATTCCGGATCCTAAATTCCCAGATGCTGCTTCCTCATCCCTTTGGCGTCGAAAACATGTCTATAGAAGTCATATGTATTGAAATGAGGCTTCCAGAATGGATCTTTTTTTTATCCTAAATTTGCAAAGTTCTTGAAGTTGGAAACTTCTGTCGCAAAAAAAAATGGTCAGGGAAATACCATCCCAAAGCAAATTTAGTTGTAGAGTGCCATTGCGGCATTGCCGTCACCTTTTTCCTTCAAACACAAACAGAACGAGAAATGCAAAAGATGCCCTATTTTACTCTGTGAGCCGACCGACAACTGGTTTGATGAATCTGCACATCCAACTGATATATTGAATCAGCACATTGAAGGGTGAGAAGCTTGCTGAGGCTGTGTGCTCATTTTGTTGCTGCCTTCAGGAATATGCAAACAATATTCTAATATAACTGAAATCTCCAAGGTCATGCCAAGAACAAGAAAGAAATCTCAGATGTCAAAAAGAAACACATTGCTGCCAGCCATATACAAAGGATATTTAAGTTATTTTCTTGCTTGCAGTTAGAATTTAACCCCAAAAGTGATGGCAATGCATTCCTCAACCAAAATTACTCTGGGATGGTATTTAGCAGCTGCAACTCTTTATAATGGTAGTTTCCAACTCCCCAAGCTTTGCGACGGAAGTAACCAAGTTTTATCTAAACAAGTTAGTAGAAATACAACCTATGCATAATAGAATAACGGAATGTGAATGCTGGGATCGCCTCCAGATTGGGGTGGGATGGGGTGCCCAAAGGTATTCACGGTCCGCAGATCTATTCTACATTTGAAAAAATGAACTAGTGATTCATTGTTTATTGCTTTCAACAAGCGGAGATCTCCGTCCCAACCCTTACATGCAGAGCTGCATAGAGTGCAAAATGGTACAAATAAGATGGGGAAAAACAGAGATAAGCAAGCAAACAACAAACAAAGAAAATAGATGAAACTTAAAACTTTTTGAATTATAATTGACAGCCCAAAGAATATATAATTTCTATATGCATAGAATTTATATTAGTCCATCCTGAAAATATTAGATGTTTTCTCAGAAGACCAAACAACCCAAAGCAATAATTATGTGGTACTGAAGCTAGTACTTTCAGGTTTCATGAATGCATGACAAGAATTTGTCCATGTATCGTAGCTATGTACATATCCATTACTAGTACTAGTTGTGGGAGCTCCCCATTTGTAAAATCAACTAAGATGTTTTAGTTCCTATTTTGTTTTCCTGCTACTCTGGAAAGAGTTTGGACAAACAGCTTCTAAAGTTTACACATGTTTCTTCTCTGTGACCTATGTGTTATCCTATCCTCAAAAGCATGGTACGAGTCAAAGAGTAAACCTATATTGCTCAACTCAAGTATTAACCTGTCAGGCTATCACCATTTGTCCTCAGATATCCTGAAGAGATGGGACCCTTTATTATTCATTTTACTCTGATTCATAAATGTTACACGGCTCAGAGTCATTGAATGGTGTGCATTATGGTGCATTGTGCTCTATTATCTATGCTTCATGACAACGCATGCATAACTGAACATTGATTCCCATTCGAAACTTTTTTAGTCCTAGACCTGATAATTGAGGAAGAGGACGAAAGTGAAAGTCTAAGAGCATTTGTAATGGGGACCTGGAGAATAGCATGTGTACGGTGTAGGGTGTACCACTAGAATTGGAGGTAAATGTAGCCTATTGCTTGCTCCATGTGTCAACCTTAGGTTCTCCACCCTCTTTGTTTTAGCTCAGTTGGTTTGGCAGATAAATGTAAGAGATACAAACTAACAGATCTTGGTGAATTAGGAAGAGTATGTTTGATCATGGCCATGAGGGTGAGTTGGAAAGTGGGTATCTCATGGGAACAGAAGCTAAGCACGCATCATAATTTCCACCTGGAATAAGGTGTCAAACATATATATGACGTCAGAGCATTCAACGTTTCAGACATTATGTGAACAATACTTTATGTCTATAAAAAATAATTACTTGTTATGTCTAGAAATAATAATTATATCATGGATGAACTACAAAACAAATGTCTGTCAAGAGTAGTTGCAAAAGAGGATGTCACCAAAATTTTTATAAAAAAATTTAAAAAAAAACAGACTGAACAAGGCACAGACAGAGGAGAGACTGCCTAGCTACCTCTCATCGATTTGCTTGAAGAATTGGGACCATATTGTTGTTTATCTCATAAAGAAGTATCAGAGTGGCAAGGACCATTCATATTCAAAGCTAGTTCATTTATATTGGCAGACATAGGCCAGTGAAGTACAAAGGTATGCACAAGTGTACTAATATGTCGTTTGCTCATTTGGAATGCATATCCTTGTCACAAATGCTAATAAAGTTATATTTGTCACAAATGTTAACCTTTTTTACCACTTGTACAGGCACATGGGAACAAATGTAATAAACCTTTATTCAGATTCCCTCTTTTGTATGTGTAAGTAATCGAATAAAATGTAAGTTGATATAAAGGCCGCCTCATGTGAAGATTGGGGAAACATTGTAGTGCAGTCTGGTTGAATTTTGATACGATTAATTACATTACAGTAGCACGTAGCACATTGATAATTAACTTGAATTTCGATGCTCCATGCCTCCAAGCTTTTGCAAGGGAAATCACTCGATGTGGAATATTTTTTAAAAATTATTTAAATAATAAAACAGAAATAACATCTATCATGACGAGAGCACAAATCTGAGGTCTTCATTACTAGGACCGTGGACTTACAAACATACCATGCACATAAACTGATATACACACAACAACAAGAACAAAGCCTTTTTAGTTGATACACAGAAACAGAAAAAAAAAAAAAGGTCAAACCCTTCAATAGAATCTGTGTTCCTTCCCATATAGAACAATCAGGTTAGATTTCGGGAAAAAAATTATCTATCTGTCATGTGTCAACAAGAAGTTGAAATCCTACAACAATCCATTAGTGTGAATGACATCATGGTTTCAAACGATGGCTTGGCCATAGGGTAGTATGTATGAGATTCTGATGTACATGTTACTTCACTGATCCATTACATATGGATATCAAGCTGAAACCTGACAATATTTTCATGCTGAATTGACCAGAGCATTTAGTTCAAGTTGAATACCTGACTAGAAGAGTAATGTCTGTGTACTCTTCCAAGGGATTATAATCGATTGTCTAGTGATGTTTCATCTGTTTAGTTTGAATTTAAAGTTTCCATTCCAGGTGCATTTTAGTTGTTGCTCTGTATAGAATTTCAAGCTAAGTCCTTTTAGTTCGTTTATGCGTGACTTCCTCTAATATTACGAACCACGTAAGGTAACATGACATTGTCATTTGTTGCGCGCTAGGGCAACTTTATTTCTAATTCAGTGTTCACTTGATCCTAGTTGTTTCAAGTCAAATGAACCTATATCTCTTTCTCAGAAAATATTGACCAATAAACCACAGTTTATTTTGTCTATAGTTGCATTTATCAGAACCAAAAGCTTACCTGTTAGTGTTACAGATATTTATAGGAAGAAGGCACTCTAACCTTCGTTTCTACAAATGCAATGCAGTAACGATAGATGTTCTCCACCCACTTTATTAAATGTGATGCACAAAGTGTAGGTGTATCCACTGCTTTTATTGAGAAGATGTAAAGCAAACAGGGCTGCACTAAAACCCTATATATACCACAGAATACTCTAGGCATTGTATAGCAGTTAAATCTTCTTATTTTTGTTCTTTTAAGCATAAGTAAGTCAGGAAGAGGAAGACAGAGAATGTCTAAGAGCAATGGGAATGGGAACATGAAGGAAAGCATGAGAACTATCTGGTTTCACATCCAGAACTGGATACAGACATGTATCCCTTGTTTTCCTGATGCCTCCCATTCCTATAGTTCTTACGCACTCCTTCCTTTTCCTTCGGACTTCTTACTCCAGTGACAAAACATAATTATAATCATGTTTAGTCATAGATCATGAGGTCTCAAAAGTGAGTCAGGAAGAGGAAGAAATGAGTGTCTTAGAGCAGTGGGCATGGGAACACGGAGGAGAACCCAAAGTTTATTTCCTCTACAAATTGGGGTCTGAAATTTGTTGGAGTTTTCCCGATGCCTCCCATGCCTATAGTTCTTAGTCACTCCTTCCCCTTACTTTCGGCTTACAAAACTATTTTAGTAAACAAAACAAACATATGTATACATATGTTTATAGCGAGGTCATGGACACATGTCCAGGAAAGGATAAAAGGGAGAACCTAAGAGCACATTGGACACATCAACATGAAGGTAAGCCTATGCATCTATTCCTCTCTGCAAGTAGGGTCGAGATTTGTTTCGGTACTTTTTCCACTGCCTGTCATGCCTCCTTTATCAAATGCAGCTTCTTTTGTTTAATTTGGATATGCACATAGATGTTGACAGAAAGCACAAAAGGATTATTCTGCCCGCAGTTCAGTTGGTCTCAGTAGATGGCTTCACAATTCACACAAGGTAAATCTTATACATGTTGTCCATCAGTTTAAGGAGTTACAAGCATTGACAAGCCCCAAAAACTCAAGCATTGTTTAACTATAGGCATGACTACAGTGCCCTGGATCAAAGGAAGTGAAACACAGTTGGAAGAGAACGCATCATGTTTTACATTTCATGGTTTGTGAACCATGTTAAAGTGACACCTAAAACCTGGCACTGACACTTTTGAAAAGAATATGTTAAGTGACCAGCATATCACCCACCCCAAAAATTATGCCAGAAGCAATACCAGTAAGAAAAATTACTATTTTTGGATATGAAAATTCTATCATCCAAGTAAGCATTAATAGAATCTAGGGAGACCGATTCATGAACCCATCCATAGAAGTTGAGGATAAATATCTCAAGTCTGTACTCACATGATTGTATAATGGCAAATATGGCATGTCTTCCTGCCACATCATTTTGTAGTTTGTACAGTCTACCCTTCGTCTTGAGTCACGGTAAGTTCCTGCGCAAGTAAAAGCCAAAAACACCATTATCAATTGAAAACAGATGAAAATTTGAGAAACCCAAACTCACTGCGATACAAGCATACATCTGTACCTTCCTCCAGGGTTCCAAAATGACCTTGTTGTGGATCAACGGTCAATAGCCTGACAATGTGTCAAGGCTTAGGATCAAAAGTTATTCTTGTCCCTTCTTCCCTCTTGGCACATTGTTCTTTATCTAAGTGAATTGGTCGTCCTGTAGGGTTTACTTAATCCTATATTAACCTCGATGATGATTGAGACATCAGACCATTCTAAACATCAACTGAAACAAGTAGAGATGAATTTGCACCTGGATTTCCTCTCTTTGGTGGCATATTGCTCTTCCTATTGATTATATTGCCTTCAGACAAAGTATAAGTCGTGATTTATGAATGATCAATTTACTCTTCAACAGAACATGCCAACATAAAAGTATAGGCTTACCACCAATTTTGTTTCTCGGTGACGATTCACAAGCCCAAAATATGCAATGAACTTGGTACAACAAAAAATATCTGCACGTTTTATTGTAATTCCTACCATGTCAAGCAGCACATTTCTTAAATGCAGCATCGACAACTACTTGAATTATGGACTACTGCAGCTCACTGAACCTAGATATAAAATATTGCTATACTTTCTTCTACAGTCCAAACATGGTCATTTTAGTATCCAACTTATTACTGATGAAAGATTTTGTGCCATCATATAGATGACCAATCCCACAATCTGTTACACTGTCGGTCAATTTAGAATCATCCCCAGCACAGCTATCCACTCCCAACAAGAAAAACTTGTAGTTTATTGCCACTTTGTACCCAACTATAGGCTGGATTTTTCTGCACCTTCCTAGATTTCATTAATGTCCTGATTTCATTTGCTTCACGCCACATCCCTGCCTCTGCATACATGTTTATAAGCAGGGTGTAGTAGCCTGAGTGCTTTGGCTTCAACTCAAACAAATGCTCTGCTGCCCATCGTGCTAGCTCAATGTGTCCATGTATACGGCACGCCCCAAGCAATGCTCCCCAAACATCAGAATTAGCATGATAAGGCATATTTCTGATTATTTCAGCAGACTCATTGAGCTGTCCAGCACGCCCAAGAAGATCTACCATGCAAGCATAGTGCATTTGTTGTGGCATGATATTTTTGTCAACCATTTGACTGAAGTACTTCTTTCCTCTATCGACAAGCCCCCCATGGCTGCATGCCGACAAAACTGCAATGTAGGATACATGATCATAGTCGACGCCATCATCCTTCATCATTTCAAACAATTTGAATGCAATATCAATTTGACCTTGCATCCCATATCCCATGATCATAGTGTTCCATGAAGCAACATCCTTCCTGCTAATCCTATCGAAGATATTTGAGGCAGTGTCAAGCATTCCACCTTTAGTATACAGGTCCAGCAGTGAATTAGCCAGGAAGAGGTGATTGCTTAACAATCTCCTTACTAAAACGCCATGAATTTCTTTGCCTTGTTTAAACGCAGACAAATTAGCACATGCAGACAGGCAACCCATGAATGAAACAGCATCATACTCTATTCCAGCAGACCTCATCTGCCCAAAGAGACTCAGAGATTCAAAACAATATGGACCCTGCGAGTAACCCAGAATCAAAGTGTTGTATGACACGTCATCTTTATCTGACCTGTCAAAAATATTTTGCGCCAAGCTCAGCTGCCCACACTTGGCATACACATCTATCAAAGCATTTGACACAAATAAATCAGATATTAAGCTTCTACGGATTGACCATGCATGGATTTGCTTCCCCATCTTTAGAGAGGCCATCCTTGCACAGGCTGGAAGCAGATTAACTATGGTGAGAGAGTTCGGGCATTCCCCATTATTTTGCATCTCGATAACAAGCCTGAACGCCTCAGTCTCAGCTCCATTTTGAGCAAGATTCGCAATCATAGCATTCCACGAAACGACATTGCGAGCCTCAATTTTCTTGAAGACAGCAGATGCCTTTTCCAAACAACCAAATTTGGCATACATATCCATAAGTGAGTTTGCAACAAAAATATCCGATTCCATTCCTCTCTTTATACTGTACCCATGCACCTCCTTCCCCAAGTCAAAAAAACCAAGATCAACCAGAGCAGGCAGCAAACTTGACAACGTAATAGTCCCCGGCATGACTCCACAATCTGACATCTCCCTAAACAGATCCAGCACACGTTCATTAAGGCCCCCATGAACAAAGCAACCTATTGCAGAATTCCATGAAACCTCGTTCCTCTCTGGCATTCCATCAAACAGCCTCATGGATGCCTCCAAGTCACCAAACTTCCCATACATATCAATCAACGCATTCCCGAGGTTCACAGCAGAATCAAGCCCAGCTTTCAACGCCATGCCATGGAGACACAGTCCGAACCCCTCCTCGCCCTCCAAACCACAGGCAGGCACCAGTGACACCAAACTCGCCACATTTACTGAGAAATCGCTTCTCATCATCCCCACCACTGCCTTCTTTGCGTCATTCAACGTTCCGTTGGCCAAGGACGCCGAGACGAGGGAGTTC
Organism: Eragrostis tef; assembly: GCA_000970635.1. Classification (NCBI taxonomy): domain Eukaryota; kingdom Viridiplantae; phylum Streptophyta; class Magnoliopsida; order Poales; family Poaceae; genus Eragrostis; species Eragrostis tef. Next base: position 19,056 of record LAPY01000667.1, read on the forward strand.
CAAGAGACGACGTCCCGCGCGGGCATTTCGTCGAACACCCTGCGCGCGTCGCTCGCGCGGCCGCACGCCGCATAGAACGCGACGAGCGTGTTGCCGGTGAACACGTCCGCGTGGTGGCCACACCGGATTGCGGCGGCGTGGAGCTCGAGACCCTTGGCGCGGTGATTCTCCGCTGCGGCGGCGGCGTGGAGGGCGAAGGGGAACGTGCGGTCGTCCGGGCGCAGGCCGCAGTAAACCATGCGGTTGTAGACTCGCAGGGCATCGCCGTGGAGGCCCGCGTAGGAGAGCGCGCGGGAGAGGGAGTTCCAGAGGAAGGCAGAGCGGAGGCGAAGCGGGTGGTGGCGGAGGACGAGGCGCGCCGAGGCGAGGTCGGGGAGCGCGGCGTAGGAGAGGAGCAGCGCGCCGGCCCGCGGGAGC
>LAPY01000667.1:25950-37397 GCA_000970635.1 Eragrostis tef
GACCAGCGCGCATGCGGGGTTCTTCGGCCGCCCCGTCAGGCTCCTCGCCTCGCTCCGCTCCGTGCCGGCCTCGCTCCTCCGCCTCGCCCTCACCGCCCTCCCGGCCACCCCGCTCCTCCTCCTCCCGCTCCTCCCGCTCCCGGGCCACCTCGGCGCCGGCCTCGCCGTGCTCGGCTTCGTCCTCCTCTCCCCGTTCTGGTCCCTCGCCGGCGCCGCCGCGGTCGTCGAGTCCACCGCGGGGCTCGTGCCGCTCCGCCGGAGCTGCCGGCTGCTCTCGGGCGCGCGCCTCGCCGCGCTCTCCGCGTTCCTCGTCTTCGCCGCGGGCGTCGGGGTCACACTCTCGGGGTTCGGAGGCGTGGCTGCGGGAACGTACGATGCCGCGGCCGGGTGGGCCGGGATGGCGCCTGTGGTGGTGAAGGCGGTGGCTGGCACCGCCCTGCTGGCCGTGCTGATGCAGTACGGGATTGTCGCCAATGTGGTGCTGTACATGCACTGCCGCGCCCTCCAGGGGGAGCTTGCCGGGGAGATCTACAACGAGTTCGCCGACATGTATGTCTTCCTGCCATTCGATGACGGCAAGAATCGGCACGTCATCTCGGTGGTCACGGTGTGGCCCTGAAGCAGCGGTGAGTCTGTGCATCAGAAAAAAACCTTCCCCTTCCCTTTTTTGACACTGCCCTGTATATGACCTTGTATGCTGCTGTTCTCGTGTACATAAGGGTGTGTTTATGTCTGTGAATTCATACTTGTACTGTAATACTGCCACTGCCTATATAACCTGACAAATACATATACTATTATCTCAACGTGGATGAGTGATAAACTGATCAGTGATCACTCATGATTGTGCATTATGAGTGATATTTTGGACATGAATGTGGGTGGCGGTATAAGATCAGATGAACAAATTGGTCTGTTCTGCTTGTGAGCTTACATAATTGACATGTTCTTTAGAGTACATTCGGACGATGTTCTATCAAACAGTAGTGTGTTTGAAAGAAATATTATTGGTAGTTTCAGGCCTACAAACTGGATCAATTTATGATAGAATTTACCATCCAAAAGAAAATATTGCTCATTTCAGATTCCTTGCATGTACAGTGACACTCAATTTTTCAGTGTATATGTGTTCTCTGTTTTTTCTACTGCCTTATTCTTCTCTGCGACTTTGCAAACTTTCTTCATATAGCCGACACTCCTACTATTTACCTTAGCATTATCAGAGAAAATTATATTGATTTCATTGTCGGTACCAGCCGCTCCTAGTGCCTTTAATATGTATACCCACAATGCCTGTGATGTTTATGGCTTTGAGTTATTTCATGGAACTAAAAATCAGTCTCGATCATAGGAAAAAGGGATTCATTTTTTTCTGTCTTTTTGGCTCCTGGTTCCTTTTGCTTCGCTGTATTGGTAGGGACTACTGTCCATTATTCCATTTATCAGTTCATTTTATTTGTCTGCCGTTGGGATACTATCCTATTCTGACAGCATCCCACTCCCAGTACAATGTTACAAAGAAATTCATTTGATCGTTTCAGACCTACCAAAATGAGCAATTTACTATAAATCTACCATGCTCAAGATGAAACATTGCACGCTTTAAGATTCCGTTGCATGGTAAAGTGGCAGACTCATCCTTTGAGAGACATTGCCTCTATTCTGCCTAATTATCTTACACTGCAAACCTGCTCATGTGACGACATGCCTACCATTATCCTTTGCATTACCAATGAATTAAACAAGCTTTATCATATATAAAAATTGCCTCTAATGCTAGCAAAGGTGGTCTCCAGTATATATTCAAATGATAAGACATTTATTGTCTGGATAACTTTCAGGGGTTAACTAAATTATTGAGTCTATGCGGTCCTCAATCACAACATGAAGAGAGTTGAGGAAGAAAGAATACCTTTTCATCTTGGATATTGTCAATGTTTGCTTTTGATTGTTTGAAAATTCAGCACTGGCTACTTCTTTTATGTTAAAGCTTTTCTTTTTCTTCAAAATAATGTCCTCGCTTGGTCAAGGCAACTACGGTGTGCATAGGCACTACAGATCCCCTTTATATGATTGGTAGATGCATGTGCCCTGAATTGGAGGATACTTTATTATGAGATAGGCTCTATACTTTTGTCCAATCACCATCTCTTTGTAGCATAAACATAAATGGTCAGTACTTGTGTTAGTTACTTGGAGACTTCCCCCATAGAGGAGAAGTCATTTCTTTCTGTGCATAATACAACAACCTTTTAAATGTGGTAGGTAGCACCCTGAAAGGGAGATAAGAACTGGCAACATGGAATAAAACCTATTTGTATTTATTAGCATGTGATAAATATTTCTTGCTAGTGAAATTCAAGAGATAGTAATGCATTTTTTTGTTTCCATTTTTGGAAAATGTGAGTGATGTATTGCTCAAAATAGGAATAAAATTTCACTTTTGTAGCTTTGACTAAGTAAAAACGATCCTAATTCCGTCTATGGAGCTATATTTTTGGAACACTAGCCCCATGTACTAGTATAGTTGGTAGTCATTTTGTTGAAAGAGGTAACAGAAGTATCGAGCCCCAGAAACAGAGGAAGTCAGATCCATTATTATTTCCTATCAGAAAGGAAGTCATAATTGTGTAATTAGCAAAGTGTGCGTCGTCAATGCCCCAACCCCTTAGGAACCTGTTAATTGTATGCATGGTGGCTTCCATCTCTTGCAGCTGTTTGGGATCACCCTTTGGGCTCGCGATCTTGGAAGACCACCTGCATTCACCATTTTAGTTTGTAGCCTGCCTAGTCACCGTTACTGTATGTTAAGGTGTGGATGTGCCCTGTGCATTTGTTTGATGCAGTTGATTCGAATTGAATAATCTAAATGCAGGTGGCAAGAGGAGGATTATATTGTGTTTATTGCAGATAGGTTTTGGTTAGACTTTGATGAGGTAAATTAATAAACTTTCGAACCCTCACTTTGAAAATGCATTGCCAATATCTTCATACAGAGTTGCAAAAAGGTTGACTTATAGTTCTGTTAGGCACCGTGACATAAGTTTGCTAGAAACAGCTGAATGGCTGGGTTGTGTTTCTTGTATATTTGATAAATGACTTATCCTTTTGACAAACAACTGGGTACAATAAAGGTATGCCAGCAACTAGACGGAGATGAATCTATTCTTAGTAAACCAAGTGGATTTAGAGACCTGATTGCTCAAGGTGCATGAAATGGCTGATTGGCAAAGTGATCACAGACATCTCAACTGACTACCACCATGTCGATTGTTGTATTTTTCCTTTTTAGTGGCATTCTTCTGATGGAAAACAATGTTTTTATCTCATTTTCCTGGTACTATAGCAAGGTTTTACTTTTTGCAAAAATTGGCTTACTCTGCACCAAAATTTCTGTTGCACTGTGGACTTAGTGTGAACCAATGATAATCTGACAGCACGTTCGATTGTCTTGTGATTCAGTTGAGTCTCAATTTGATTGCAATAAATGATAAGTGTGGTGCTTGTGTATACATATGTCTCGATTTTAAAACAATTATATTTGCTGCTTTGCTATCCCAGTCTGTGTTGAAATGATTTGCAAACTTAGGCAGTGCATAAACCGGTGCATTCCCAAAGCACTACTTCTTTTTTCCACCCGTAAGAATTAAGGATAAGTGATGGGGTGAAACATAGGTCTCAATAAAAGGTTTTCAGTGCCATTTGCAGTGGAGCGATGTGTTGGTTGCCATACAGGATTATAAACAGGTCATGCTGATATTGGCACGTTGAGCTTATCTGGGGATATTATCTGCCATTTTGCTTGTTCGTAGCTTCGTTGACGGAGCCGAACTCTTGTAGCCATTGATATTATCTGCCATTTGCAGTGGACCATGCTAAAGGCAGGGCACTGCAGTAGCCATTGATGTGCTGCAGCGAGGATCTTCTTTGCCCGCGAGGAAATTGGCCTCCGAGAGGTTGAGATGTCGTGCCAGTCTCGCGGACAGTGCCGTGAGGGGTTCTGCCTCTGTGGCGAGGATGGCTTGAACAGAGATGCCTGTGTGTGGTTTGATCACTGTTGGATGCTTGAGTTATGCGTTACCAATCTATATCAGACTATATGTACGAATAGCTTTCTAATACGTAGCTACTGGCCAAAATCGAACTCAGAATATCTGCTGAATTATTTCTGTGATCTCCATATGTGCTTCAACCGAAACGATGATTGTCCCGTGGGGTGTCCTGTCTGCGACTGGGCTGTTTCACCCGAATCAGCACGCTCTGTGCGACAATCCACCATATTAGGACAATCACCCTTAACAAGTTTTTCTTTTTGTCATACGAAAGCATATATTTTTCCAGCACAGGGGAGACCTCTGGAATTTCGTTACCTGAGCAACGAAATTACAGCAAGTTCGAGCTCGAAAATAAAAGCAAAAACCAAAACATTGTGAGCGTGTCTATATTAGTGACTGCTAATGAGAACAATAACAGCACCTCCTCAACCAACAACTTACAATATGAAAGCAAACATATTCAGCACAATTTTGATTGGGCCCAAGAATGTGACCTTTTCATAGAAGGAAACATATGGATTACATACATAATGCTTTGGACAATAAGAAACGCACGAACACTTTGTTCTTTAACGTGGAAAATCCATAAATCAAGGTAAGCAACAGGGGCTTAGGGACTCTGCTAGCAAAAATTATAAATCGCAACGTGACTATATGTAATAAATTCAACTGCACGTCATGAACATGTGGACATATCTCATATCATATCAACCCCCAGCATCAGGTACAAGTACAATGCCCTTGCAAACAGTTGTTGATGAATTTCTGTTTTCCACTTTCACATAACTAAAGTTATCACTAGTTTAAGATATGAAATACTTGGTATGTGATGGTGATAATTTTTTTTCCACGATGATGCATCCATGGTAGTCACACATAGGCTCATACAAATCTCGCAATAGATCAGATCTTCAAGCGTGGGCTTCAAAAGAATAATCGAAGCATCAATCTTTATCATGCCATTTGAAATGGTGCAGTTCTCCATGTCCAAAGTAAGAAGCAACATCCAGCGACTAAATTAAAACCACTAATACCAAAACATGTCAGGATAAGTACATCACAAAAGCTTGTTGGTCATAATGGAGGAAATTAAACATATATTTTTAAAAATCTGAATTTATCCCAAGAACTTTGCCTAGAGTACAGAGCCCACGTCCAACCGAAGCTCTATTTTCCACTACATGAACTAGAGACCCGCATCCATCAAAGTTTGTTCATCTTGCACAGTAATAATAGAATTTGGAACTTGGAAGAGAGTTTCCGCGAGGTCAATTGGTTAGTGGAGGCAGATCTCACTCAGGCGGCCAGGTTTGATTTTTCTCACCCTCTACATATTAATGCAACAGTGGATATTGTCTCCTAGTCAAGCTTTTTCTAGTAGGAAAATGTTGGAACAGAGGATATGAGCTTTGGGTTTGGAAGGACCTCACCATCAGTAGGGTGGACCAACAGAATGGAGAAGGTGTAGGTTAGAACGAAATTGCCTTGCGGACTTTTGGAGGCTGGACCGAGATTTTCGTGGTATGTGTCCGGACTTCGGATGGCTGTCGATCTTAGTAGCTGACATAAGTCCTGAAATATTTCGAGGCGAGGCCAGCTCCTCGTGGCATATTAATTTCTTACACGTGAGGCTCTCCTCATTTTAGAGCTGAAATTTCGTTCTCTTCACTGCTCACTGCTGAAACAAGAACTCGTAATAGCCTACCTGCAACTAAACCTATCAGCAGCCTATATACAGCTTTGACGTGTGACAAAGGGAAAACAAAACGTGGACATATTTTGTCGTAGAAGATTGCGATTGCCCCGACTTTTGACTAACAGTGAAGGAGGTTCCCCCACGCATCCATCGATCCCAAGCAGGCTAGCCGACTTTTGACACCTACAGTAAAGGCGGTGCTTACATGTTCCAGCTGTCCATTCAAACGGGAACTTCCCTAACTGGAAAACAACTTAACAGATCGAATTCTACAAAGCTAGCCACAGAAAGGGAAAATAATTGCAGCAACAGGTACGGAACTACCAAACAATCAAGCTAAAGAAACACTTAAGTGCACGTGCAGTTCATAATATTCGTTACGCTATGTCCATTTCATTTTGATACAATGACTGCATACCTGATCCTGTGTTCATCGGTTGAATAACTCACAAACCATACCAACCTGGATAAGAATTCTGAACTGATTCTATCAAAAAAGTCACAGCTAGAAAGGTATGACTTGCAAATTTTTGGAAGTAACCATGGCCTGCCTAAGCAACAGAGCTTGCAAAAAAGTCTTTTACGAGACCAAGAAACCCAGTCGGCAGTGTTTTTATCCAAAGAATTTCTCCCTTTAATTATTTATGTCACTTTACCACAGATTTAATTTCTCCATTTAATTAGTTATGTCACTTTACTACAGATTTGATTTACCAGGTCCAGGCATCAAATATGACAAACAAGGGGAAAAAAAGCTACCTCCTGTGTCATTGTAGCTTTCGGTCAACGGTTCTATCCTCGACTTGAAGATAAAAGTAAGATAGGAACGACAGGAGGGTAAGTAAAAGGAGTCCCATAAGAAAACCATAACATGACAGGAAACTGGTCAAGGCATAGTGTTACACAGATTTATATTGGTATTAGTTTTGTAGTTAATTAGTTCTGATCAGCATTTCTATATTTTATCCAGTTCTGATTACAAGGTAACAAAACGGTATCCAATTGTTCGTTACAGTAGCCATTCTGTTATATTATCGTAAAAATGAAGATAAATCATATATACATGGAAGGTGTCCAAATACAATTACATGGCACGAAGTAATCACAAACAAAAAAGATTTAAAAGACCATGACAAAGCTAGCTACATATTATATTATTTTCATGAATGTGATATATCGAGATTGTCAATACCTGCAGGAAAAAACTGCGCGACTTGAGGGAAAAACATATATATTGTCCAGAGCGAGGGATAGACGTACCAGACAATCTATGGATGGCGCTTAGTGCTGAACAAGAAAAGATATGTTTTCATCCACGACTCCAGCCTGTAACATTATGAGTTTGTCTTTAGCTATAGTAGGCACCAACAAGAAGAAACTTGGAGAATTTTCAAGTCTCAGGACACTCAAGAGACGGGCATCGATTGGAAGCATATGAGAATGACACGATGACATGAAACTGAACTATGGACCACCTTATGATTTTAGTAAAATAATTATACTCCTCATAAGTTTTACTGGAATCAAATTCCTAACAAAAAATACAGGCCCAAGGGTAACGATCTCTCCTTAGGTATTGCAACCTAGAGGAAACACCCGAAACTGGCCCGGGAAGAGAAAGTATAGTCGATTGTTAACCTGTGTTTTTGGAAGAATCAACAAGTAGCTTTTTTGGTGTGTTCTATAGAGATTTGAGCCCTCGTCTGTAGCCTCCTACTAGAGGGCACTACCATTGTACAGGCATGTTTGCTAGAACAGTCCAATAGCTGCCAGTTGTCATGGTCTTCAGTATAACCAGACCTTTCCATTTAATAATGAAAAGTAGAAAAAGCTTTACTTTAAAATTAACTGGTGACGTAGAATTTAAAACTACTTCTGCTAGATCAAACTTCAATAGACTAACAACCATAAAGTTAATCTAAATGAGAGTTTTATATTCAATAAATTAAATGACATAACATGAAATTTTATGACGAGAGAGAGCCAAGGAGTTTCATCTAAATGAAATCCATGTTACACAGTTCCAAACACTTTCAAACCCATCCACACCACGATGACGCCATTTGAGCGGTTAGTTTTCATTTCATGAGCTCCCAACCCAGGCGCAAGTAGGAATTAAATGCAATGATGTGCCAATGAAATCACAAAAATGAAACTGATCCTTGGGGGGAGTTTTTTCCTTTGATGGTTTCGGAGCAATTTAGTTGATGTAGCATCTTGGAAACAACACAATGAACTAAATTATTGGGAATAGCCTAATACTGTTAATTTTTTGGATTAAATAACTGATTTCTTTAATTATCAGAGTTGTTTGTTTCTTTATATAGAGGACAATCTTTAGAAAGATACATTTTATTGCAACCATTCTTAAAGGTAAACTAATGTTAAAACTCTATTGTGTCGATTGACGCAAACACCATATCAATATGGTGAGCATTGGAGATTTGGCAGCTCTTCGGTATCATATATAGAATAATATTGCAGATTTTCTTTACCAGGTGCAGGCATCAAATATCGTGTAGAAAAGAAAAAAAATGGATACCTTCTGTCACATCGATCCTCGACTTGAAGATAGAAATAACATATGGAAACGATGAAAGTAAAAGGAGTGCCATAAAGAAGACTGTAGTTTTACTGGAAAATTGTTACAGAAAGCATGGCTTCTCACAGTCCTAGCTTATATATTAACACATATATATGTACTTTGTTGTTTTTATCAGTATTTTTATATCTTGTCCATTTCCATTACTGATTACAGGGATCTAGCTAAACGATGCAATCATTGTCCTTTACAGTAGCCATTTTTTGTTATTAACTGTAAAAATTATGATACATCGTACATGGCAGCTGGTGTCAGGGATGCGACGTGTACATGTCTCTAAGTAATCGCGAAGGTAAAAAATATTTGAAATAGAATATTGTCCGACGGCATTCTATTGTCACTTTTTGAGACAAATCTACATCAATTACTTTCATGTATGTCCAACCATGCATCCATAATGAAATATTATCAGGAAACTTGTTTGATTGTCACTATCCCCAGAACAGAAAAACTGATTATTTTGCGACGGCAGGGAAAACATAGCGTCCAGAAGGAGGTATAGTCCTACCAGACACTCTAATCATGGATGACGCTGACTGCTGAACAAGAAAAGATATGTTTTCATCCAGGACTCCCAACATATACCCCAGGATGTCTTCAACCATAGTAGGAAGCAACTGAAATTGGAGACTTTCAAAATGCTAGCTTTTTAGAAAAAAAATGTTCCTGCAAATTAATGATAGAGACATGGAGTAGGCAGGGAAGCATCTGAGAATGACTGAGGACATAAAATCAAACCTGTGGATGGCCAAATGATTTTTTTGAAGTTCCTTCACTAGCTTTACGGGAATCTGTTTCCTCAATCAAGAAAAGTACATTAGCTGCCAGTTGTGAAGTTCTTCAATATAACCACCAAACATCTTTTAGTTTCCTATGACTTTTAAATATGTAGAAAAATCTTTACTCTAAAGGTAAAGGTGATGTGTGACATTTGAAACTGTCGCTGCTGGATCAAATTTCAACAGACCAACAAGCACCATAATATAATATCTTAATCCAAGAATTGTCTTGTTAAGTATATTTATTCAACCTTTCTATTGAAAGATACATATTTATAGGAACTTTTTTGAAAGAAGAAGCTATCTTAAAAATATATGTTAGCGTTGATGGACGCATACACCATAGCAGAGGCCTTATGGTAAGCATTGGAGATATCCAACACTTTGGTAGCATAAACAATGACTATATGGTATCCTATGGACTAGCGAGATGTTGTTAATATATCTAGGTATCATTTGTCGACTTTATATCGATATAACAATGCTAACTTGATAATGAAAAAATATATATATTCAAAGCAAATCTGCATCTGTTTTCCGGTCATGTGATGTTCCTTGTGTTAGAAGAAGTGTGACCCTTGAACATAGTTAAGAAAAGCACGTGTCTCTACACTTAACGGCTACCTTGCGTGTTCCAACTGAATGACAAATGTATTATATTAGTCAGCTCCGACGTCATCTCGTCCTATATATAGACACCTTGCCCATTAGCTCTCTCATGCATATCTGATCCAATCACACGCTCTTAACGGTTTTCTTCTAACAAACCTGCCAGATCTTCTTTGCCATCATTTCGCAGTCTCTGACTTCTTAGTCATACATGCACAAGGCCATGGCTCGCCCTTGGTTACTGCCTTTTGGTCTTGTAGCGTTTTTCGCTACTGTTGCTCAAGCTGCTATTGTGGAGCACACTTTCAATGTAATCGAGTGATAATACATATTTACATGTTTTTGTCGACCCTTTATCTTATTTCATCGAGCATATATTTTTTCTTTCTAAATAGCATTGCATACATAGAGCTCATATGTTAGATGTTCATATCTTGCTTCATGCATGCAACACATGCCATTTTTCTTGCACTTCTCCGTCCTTCTCGGCCACGCCTGCCCTGCACACCTCACGTAGAGTCATCTTCTATGTATCAATGTTTCTCTTCATTTTCGTTGCTTACAACAACCGTAGGGTCATCTACGAATCACATGTCTATACTGATATTTGTTGGGTTTATCTTTATATATGTATGTTTGTATCAATGTTTCTCTTCATTTAGTTGCTTATTACAAAACCGTACAGTCATCTATGCCTGCCTATATATATGTAGCTCACAACGTACCATGAGTCCGTGAGTTCTGCTACGTACGTAACGATCTGCTAATTATATTTGTTTCATGTTACATCAGGTTGGTAACCTGTCGATAAGCCAACTCTGCCAGCCGGCGAGGATCATCACGGCTGTGAATGGGCAGCTCCCCGGCCCCACGATCCAGGCCCGGGAGGGTGACACGGTCGTCGTCCACCTAGTTAATCTCTCACCCTACAACATGACCATCCACTGGTAACTACATATTCGCTGTGAACTCCCAGCGTGTACTACTTTTTCTCGCTCGACTTTAAAGGAACTAGTGCCAGCTCAGACCGAAGAAAAAATGACTTCTGGATGCAACAAAAGTCTATAATTTGTGCAACAAAAAATGACTTTTTTTTCTTGGACTCGATGGATGGTGCAGGCACGGCGTGTTCCAGCGCGGCACGCCGTGGGCAGACGGCCCGGCGATGGTGACACAGTGCCCGGTGAAGCCTGGCGGCAGCTACACGTACCGGTTCAACGTGACGGGGCAGGAGGGCACGCTGTGGTGGCACGCCCACATCTCCTTCCTCCGCGCCACGGTCTACGGCGCGCTGGTCATCCGCCCGCGCGCCGGCCGCGCCTACCCGTTCACCCCCAAGCCCCGCCGGGAGGAGACCGTCATCCTCGGCGAGTGGTGGAACGCCAACGTCTACGACCTGGAGCGCATGGCGTTCATGACCGCCATCCCGGCCGTGCACGCCGACGCGTACACCATCAACGGCAAGCCGGGGGACGGATGTGCAATATATATGTCTAATCTAATAAGTACAAATGTTTGTTTTTGCATCCATGCATCGATATATGCAGAGACGTACAAGTTCCGGGTGCGGCGGAACGAGACGGTCCTGCTCCGGATCATCAACGCGGCACTGAACACGCCGCTGTTCTTCAAGGTGGCGAACCATAGCTTCACCGTCGTCGGCGCGGACGCCGCGTACACGACGCCGTACGCGACGGACGTGGTGG
>LAPY01000667.1:37901-49269 GCA_000970635.1 Eragrostis tef
CTCCCCCGCCCGCCCCCCGGTCATCTTCGACTACACCGCCGACGCCAGCGACAACGCTACGATGCAGTACACGACCAAGTCCACCAAAGTGAGGACCCTGCGGTACAACCAGACGGTGGAGATGGTGCTGCAGAACACCAGGCTCATCGCCAAGGAGAGCCACCCCATGCACCTCCACGGATTCAACTTCTTCGTGCTCGCGCAGGGCATCGGGAACTACAACGCGGCGACGGCCGTGCCCAAGTTCAACCTCAAAAACCCGCAGGAGCGCAATACCATCGCCGTGCCCACCGGTGGATGGGCTGTCATCCGCTTCGTGGCTAACAATCCCGGTAATAACTCACTACTATTCTATCACTCACATTTTGTTTTTTATAGTGACATATTTTATCTATTATTGTCGACGAATAGATGTAACAATTTGAGATGTTGAATGAGATTGTATCTATTTGCAGGGATGTGGTTTATGCACTGTCATTTTGATGCTCATCTTGACCTGGGGCTAGGAATGGTATTTGAAGTCAAGGACGGACCAACAAAGGAAACGTCTGTGCCTCCTCCTCCAGCCGACCTCCCACAATGCTAATTTTCAATGTTGCCGACTATGATTGCTTGAATTTGACGCGGTAATAGATACAATCGGAAGACATGTAAAAGCTTTGCTAGCTAGCTTAAGGTGTCATATATTTCTCCATATGTTTGTTGTAGGTCGCATATGATTGTTTGGATTACAGGCATTAATAAATGGTTTTGACGTCTTGATGTTGTTATAATGCTGTGGCACTTGACTATAATTAATTAGTCTGCTCATAAGTTAGCACAAGTGCAAATGTTTCTACCAGTATGTCAAGTTATCTTGTTTCTCATGAGAGACCTGGCAGAAGAAAAAGAATAAACGCTGACCCATTGTACTGATTAGCCCTCATGATGAGTTGCTAAAATATACCTACTTGTTTCTATAGCAAACATAAACGGTAAGCTACTATCATCAAAGAATTGTAAGGCGGGTTGGAAACTTCAAAGGCTAACACGAACAAGCAAAATAAATTTCTTCTTCTGCAAGTTGTGACGGACAGTTGCTCCATACACAACGAAGACCAGTTGTAGACATGTGAATTAACTATATTGCCCTATTAGTGAACGTCTTTGTGTGGGAACCTGACCACCTGGATTATAAAAGTTTGAACTCAGGACGGTCAGAAATACATAGGAGTAAGTTCACAACCTTTGCATAAAGTGCTTCCACAAAGCATTTTCGTCCCTAACATTTGTAAGCTCCAATGGATGTCCATTAGCCATGGATCTTTCCTCTCGAAACATATATGTTTCCTTAGTCAACTTCTTTATGGAAATTTGAATACATACGCGATATAAGATTTTGATCTTATAAGTTGCTTTTTGCGAAAACTAGACCAAATGGCCTGTGCAATCGCACGGACTATCTAGGTAGCCTCCTAATTATGTATTGTACATTATTGTTATATTATTTTATGATCTACAACTGAAATATTGACTTTAATTATATCATTGAACTCATACGCCAACAACCAAGAATTAGCAATGCAACTTTACTTAATTCACTGATTTCTAGCACTATCACTTTAGTTGAACATTGCTTTTAGATCATATCTAATTTTTGAAAGACTATAACTCGCCATGATTTTATGTTTTACATGGGTTTCCCTTGCATCTGGAGATATAATAAAAATGCTAGTCGAATGTTTGAGAATTAAAATACTTTTACATTTGATGCCTCAAGTAATTATTGTGTTATACAATTCCAATGTCCTCATATGGCTGTAGAATTTATATAAGTACAGACAAACCTAAACCCAGAAATTCTTTCCATTAAGGGATCTTTGCACTTAGGATATTTTTTAAAGGTATTTTGCACAAAACGTTGGCACATGAAGTGAGGACAAATGTCATGTGACTGTCCGTTACATGATTTGTAGTAGTTGGCACTTGGTCACATGAGTTAAGGCTTATATATGGGTTGGATATCTTGAGACAACTAAACATGCGCGTCGATAAAATAAGTAAAGGTTCAGATGTTTGGCTTATGATAAACATATAAGCTGTTTCGTCTTTTCAAGATACGATGGCAAGAGTGTTATCGGTCCTCTCAAATCTACGATGCGTGTTCATCGCCTCTACCTGTACGTCTAAGCACGCAATGCCTTCGCAGCAGCACCGCTTCCTGATGCTGTGACCACTCCTCCATTCGCTTCATATTGGTGTTCAACAGCATCATGAACAGCTAGCCGGAGTGTCCCATGAAACGCCTCACCATCTCCTGGCATGGCTGCCACAGGAGCGTCTGCCAGGTCAGCTGGTGGCGCGTTGTGCCGTCCGCCATTCATGCGAACACGGGACGGAGTGACGTCCAGTCGTCATGACCGTTGAGCCAGCCGGCGGATCTTTTACACCTGCACGAAGGCCAGGCATGAGGTTTTTTCCTTGACCGCGCCAGTACGGCCGCGAGCTCGGCCGCGCCGACGCTCTCATGCTCGACGTGCATTTCCAACAGGCCCATGGCACGGCGCAGGCCGTGACAGTGATGTCCAAACAGACGGCACGACACGGTCCAGATCTTAAAAGTCTCGGTCCATTTATTTTCAGACCGGCACGACATGTTATTAATAAGAGGTCATGTCGTGCCGGTCTACACGTGCCTGGCGTCGTCGGCCCATGACATGGCACATTAAGGCTTTTCGTGCCTACGGGTCGTGCCAGCCCGTTAAGTCCACGTGTATTGCAGTCCATCATCATCCTTTCAGCCCAGTAGTGTTGAAATCTTGAAAACTGAGCAAAAATAAGACAAGGTGGAGGTTGATCTCTTGCTTTGAAGTTAAATATCTTATCACGTGACCACATCATTGCTTATGTCTAATGTAAAATATATATTATATTTAATATCGTACCGTGCCGTTGGGCTTGACCATCGGCCCATGGTACGGCACGCCCGGGCTAACGGGCCGACACAACCCTAAATTAATCGTGCCGGGACGGGCCAAGAAAAATAATGTTTCGTGCCTGTCCGCCCGGCTCATTTGGACATCACTAAGCCGTGGCATAGCCGCCCCCGCGCGCAGCTCGTCCACTAGCCCACGCGCTCCCATGTTGGCCCATGCGCAGTGCCTTGTAGTCGTGTACCACTCAAGTAGGGACCACTCAAGAAGCTCTGTAGGCACGGTGTCCATCCAGAGGAACAACGCGTCATGGCCCATGGACCGTTCAACTACAGAAACTATATATATACCGCGCGTATGGGCCTAGTTTGCTGCCCTCTTTTGGCCCAATCACAGCATCCGGCAGCCCAATTCTCCCCACGCTGGATTCTAACGTTTGTTTTTTTCTTTTAGAGTGCTGGCTTCTGAGTTCTAGCGCTGTGGAGAACCCCTTTCATACAATATTTTCCATCTCTTAATGCATATTTCTTCATCCTTGGAGGATAGACAAAAAATATGAAGCATTTAATTGCATTGATCTAGGATTATTGTAAGTTGATCCAGCCTTTTCCATATTGCCATTTTGAAAATACTCAGATGAAAATATAAATTGTTCCTACAATGTTCTGATCATAAGCACAAGTTGTTTTAGACGTTAATCCTGTTGTTATGGGAATTATTTGACATTGTTTAGACAGTTTTTTAACATGTTCTGGTCATTCATAAAATTTGTTCCAAACGTTAATCCAAAATGTTCTAGCTTTATTTTGATAATTTTGGTGCTAATGTTAGTTGTTCAGGTGGTTCATAGAAATTGTTGTAGCCTTTATTTCAATTGTTCCAACGTCTTGTTGAAATGACTGCTGTATTTTTTTCTGTTTTGTCCAGTCATTGTTTTGGCACTGTTCAAGTTGTCATGTTTATGCTGAGAGGCATGGCAGAAGAAAAAGAATAAACGCTGGCCAATTCTACACTCAGCTTGCGTGAATTTATATTAACAAGTATCCAACGTTTCTCTCAATTCCTATTTCAAATTAGAAAGTTGGACAAGCTCATCACGATCATACTTTCATAGGCGGTTAGAACGACACATTCTTTATTACAGCAAATTTTTAGGAATAAGCGTCCAAATTCCAGATTAATAAAACTGATGTTTTGTTATTTGGAGATATAGATCCATAGCTTGAAGAAAAGTTTTGGTGTGTCAAAAATTTATTTATCCATTGCCATTGGATCGTATGGAGACATGAGAATTTTAATCATCCTTTGGTAAGGTCAACAATAGTGAAAAGGACAGTATAACATGTACGTATTTGGCAAAAAGAATACTATATACAAAGACATAAGTGATTGTTTCCTTTTCATTTATAAGGACAATTGGAATTTTGATTTGCCACCAAACAACTACTCCGCCTGTTCCAAATAACTTGTCACTTTGGCTTTGGTCAAAATCAAACACCTCTATCTTTGACCATAAATTTTAAAAGATAGTTTAACAACATGTAGATTATCGATTATAAATATATTTATCATAGTGAGTCAAATATATCTAGTATTTTTAAACTACAAGAACTTTTATGAACTGATGGTAAAATACTGATATATTTGATTTGACAAAAACCAAAATGACAAAGTGTTAGAATGCATGGAAGGATGAGTTTAATCTTGCCAACTCCAAGCACTGCAGAACTACAAAATATAATGAAAGTATTTACAAACTCCAAGCAATACAATAGGTATGCAAACTTTGCAATACATTCAAGAAGGTGTGTCTTTCCCTCTCCATTGACAAGATTTTACCAAAACAATCGGTCTTCTTATATAAAAAATTTCCTCAATGGCTAGCAAGATGCAAGCGCCGAACAAATCAGATATTAAAAGGAAACAAACGTCCAGATTTACATGCAACTGTGTCTTTTTGCATAAAATATATATCATAAAAGTTCCATGATACATTTTTTTTCCTTGAACTGCCATGCTAGATACTTTTCAGTACTTCACATCACGAACAAGCACGTAGTTTGAGTGTACACCATCTGTGTACCTTGTCAGCACAGGAAGATACTATTCAAAAATGCATATCCGGTAACGACGCCCCCTTCGTTTAGAGAAGCGGCCTTGGTTCTCATCAAATAGCCACATTGGTCATTAATTATCACTCTGTCTTTGTTCCTGGATTCAACAATGGAAAGTTTAGTAAAACACACACGAAATATGAAACTGCACTATCACTCTGTCTTTGTTGCAGTTAACAAAGAAGTACCGCAGGTAGGCTCCAAATATTCCAAATTCAGAAACTGCATTGTCCTTAGCACAAATGCCCTCACGAACAAGATAGCAGGGAGATGCAGGTGGAAATATCCTTTGCATTAGGATGTAAGCCGCAAGCTCATCACGATCATACTTCCGTAGGCGAACTAAGGTTTTCCGCAGATCATCCCCACAGATATTGTTTCCTGAATGGAACAACAGAATTACTCATGATCAGTAATTAATCTAATTTATTTTAATAAAAATGATTGTAGATCGAGGCTCTACCTCCACCTTCCCTTTGGGGCTTAAGAACAAATAACTCCGGTGACTCAATAGCAGACATCACTACACTGTCTTCCTCCAAGCTCCATAGCCCTGCAAAGCATTTCCGTAGTTTTTGGATGTCGGTTTTGTTGTCCAAAAACCTGCAGAAAGGTGAACTTGTTTGATGATATAAAAAAGTACTTTGACATTTGTAGATTCATCCTTTTATGCATAAAAATAGTTTTTTGTCAACCTTTTCTCATCACATTAGGCTATGGTAAGTTGATCGTTGCGTTCAATTCAGGTAGGCATGCAAAATTACAATTCACTCTAATTTCTTAATCTGGAGCCTCGACGTGGGCATAATATCTCGTTATAAGTGAGGATAGCTATATTTGACTCAACGAGCCGACCTTGCTTCCAATATATGTTTGACTCTGCACAAGAGGATAGCTGTATTTAATCTTCTAGAAATGGAGTGTCTCAATACATAACTTTTTGGGTGTACATAAACTTGGATTGGATGCAAAATTGTTGAACTGGTATCTACAAAATACTGAACCAACTTACACAAAAAAATACCGAACCAACTATATCGTGACATGAGAATTACCTCTCAAGCACATTTTCTTTTGCCAGTTCCTGCTGAATCTTTTTTGTTCCAACAAGATGATATGATATGGAGGGGCATTTTGTAGCAGATGAACGCTCAATCAGGTATCTTGCTCTCCATTCCTACGAATTATGCACAATTAAATGAATACCAGCTACCTCAGTTTAACCAAATATGCAACTTCATTAGATTTGCACCTCCGGTTGTCAAGAGCCCTCAATACAGTATTAAATCACCAATATTGGAGTAAAATGCACCAAATGAAGCAAACTAGTAAGAAAACAAAAATTTCTGATGGAATGGAAAATAGGAAACGTACTGTCTCTGAAGGATAATCAATTGGTGAGTACCCTGCCCTAAAGTATACAACAGCAACCGGCCTCCCATTCCTATATGAGAAAAATAACATGTCAAACGTTCCCATAATCAGAAGTGGCATTATGCGCAAATTGAGCCCTTACACTAGAAGTGTCCCATCAGGACGGAGCTCCCCCTCTGCTTCAATTGCCGCCAAAGTTTTACGAATAGTGTCACCCCATACGTGAAACAATGTTAAGAGAAGATATTCAATGTAACTAGCTAATGTGAGGTGAAAGTTTGTAATTACAACTCTAGTTTTAGATTTTATCTAAAGCTGCCATTAGCAGATTAGAAAGGATATATTTCTTTCATGGCAACAGTGATCCAATACTGATCGTACATGTATCTCTCTTCTGCTTGAACAACTACCAGAACTACTGCACTGGATATAACAAAAAAGCTTTGTTAGCTCAGCTTTCATAACTGTAATCTATTGAACAAGAAGCTATATTCGTCAACACTATACAACCTTTGGTTGTTGTACTCTGCCCACGCTCTGGCTAACACTTCAGCATGCTGAGCGATTGCTGTGTTTCCAATAACACTTGCTTTCTCCAAACCAAGATTCATCTCGTGCATTCTTACCAGGTTTCTGCCAAATTATTTAGTTGTTCAAGTTTCTGTGGTTTTCATATGATGAATAACAAATGAAGAATGAGAAATATTCAATAAAATTCTATTAATTTGTGCGAATCCATATGACCAGGGAATTTATAGATATATAGTTGTACTATGGAATCCTAAGAAACGATAAACAAGCAGATTGCATATTCATATGGGTGTTCAAGGTGTTGAAATAGCTTTATTTCTTTTGTGCATTTACTTCATTTACTATGGCCCAAGAAATTGTTAAAGATCATTCAGTAGGATTTAATATGTTACAATTTGAAGATCCATCATATGGATGTTACCGGTGAAGCTCAGATACACCGCAAGCAAGACCGTTTGAAGATGTAGAGATGGTGTTGAGCTCCACTTGAAGCAGCGAGTTTGTTGCTCCATGGACCATGTAGTCTGACCTTGTCAGGCCTAATCTAATGTTCTGAAATTTATCAATAGTCAATCGTTCAAGTTATTTACTATGTTGAGTTTAGTTGTCAAATAGAAATCATGACACGTTGTAGTAATACTTCATTTTTGTTTAGTTTCACCATCTCCGAATGAATATTTAAAAGCCTTCTAGTGAAAAAATCCACCTGTTTTGTTCTGGCACAGAAACATAGAAAGTGTTAGTAGGTAATGAAAGAGTGAGCCTCCAAGTTACTTACTCAAAATGAACAGTCTCGGAAGATTTTGTATGATCAAATTATTGAACATGTTGATTTACATTTGATTCGACAGTATTTAGAATCTATATATGAAAGCAAGTTATTTCCATTAGGAGCCTAAGATTTTATCACTAAATTCTTTGAGAAATAATTTGTAGTGGAAATTAAATAATTACCTTGCCAAAGTCTGTTGCAAGAACTCCCCATCCAGACTCACGCGATCAACAAGCTCATTGAAAAGTGGAGCCAATTCAAGCGCCTGATTCCAGTAAACTCTTGGAAATGACATCGGTAAAAGTGAAAATGGTGCATGTAGTAGACCAACTCCAGGGGCTTTTCCTGATCTCTGTACCTCATATAATGCACAAATCGTCAATTATCAAATGTGGTAAATTCTCTCTAAACTATGACTACTTCCATTGTCTTTTACTTTGTTTACGACATCGACAGGATCTATAATATATGTATTCAGAACAGATACTTCAGAGATTTAAGGATTCTTAAATAACTTTTGACAAGGTTGGTGTCTAATTATAAAAAAAAGGAAGTCGGGGGGGGGGGGGGGCTTTCTTGAGGAAGAAGAACATTAAATCTCTATCAAGAACGAGTATCACTTGCCAGAGGGTTTTACGGAAACGACTGCTCCGCAATGGTTGCGGAACGTTACAAAGTGCCGTGCCTTCTTCTTTCACAATAGAGTGAGACAATATCTGTGCTACATGAATTGTGATCCGATAAATGTTGAAACAGCTGAAGAGAGATAGAGAGGCAGTTGTCCATTTACATTCAGTGCAGAGAAAGAGTGAGACAACATTTCGTTCTGTATAACAAGTTTTCTTTCCTCAGTTTCTAGTGCCTCTTAATTGTCATCAAAAAACTCTAATGCTAGTCCATTCAACAGTTCCCTGATTTATATATCGTTTCTCTCAACTCCAATATGCCGGCACCCTCTTGCTAATGATCCCGCGTGTATAGTAAATTTTAGAGGCAACACTGTCCGGGACTAGCTGGGAAAGAAAATGTGCCCTTTTATTCGGTGGTCCACTTGACCTCTTGTGAATCTCCCAAACGAATGCCGCTGCAGCCTGCATGCACCAAGGTTCGACAAACCAACGATTACCGGTTAGTCCGGTAAGGCGGTTTTGAGTTTCAAAATTTATTTATTTTTGACAATTTGAAAAAATTGAAAACAAAAATATGTAAAAAAACTAGAAATAATTTGCAGCACAATGGTGAAAACAGTTCACAAAAATGAGATCGTTTGATAGGTGAAATAATTGGCGGAACATTTTAGACCGAAAATATTTTTTTTTAAAAAAAGAAAACTTACCTTACGTTATCCACAGCGCAGCCCGTGGCCACGCAGGACCATTCGCCGCCTCCGCCTCTGTTCACAGTAGCGCACCTCCCTCCCCCCCACCCCATCCACATCATCACCGTGAAGAACCAGTCGCCGGAGCCGCCGTTGGACGGCGCCCGCTGCAAATTGAAGCTGAACCGCATCCGCCCGTTTAGAGAATCGCCGATTTGCCTTGGTTATCGAAGGCTGGACCTCGGTAATCGGCGAGCCGCGGCGAGCTGCACCGGGCTGTTCATGGGACGGGCGGCCTCGGCTAACCGATTTGACGCCCGCGCCACCGTAGGAAGGTGAGGTTGCTTCTTTTTTTTTGTTCATTTGATTTCTGTAGAATTGGTGACCGAAACATGCAATTCGCAATTTCTTCTTCCTTCCCAGTGAAACCGATCGGTTACTGACCAAAACCGGTCGGTTACCGAAGAAACCGGTCGGTAACCGGATTTTCGAATTCAAATTTTGAATTTTGATTTTTTTGTCTGGTTTTCGAGCGGCGGTAACCGGTGAAACCAGTGTTATCTGTGGCGCTCGGTTGGAACAGTTTCCACGATAAAGGTAATCCTTGGCATGCACACGTTCCCTTAATAATCTTCGTGCCTGGTTGTGGATGTAGCCATGTAGGTTGGAGATGTACGGAGGAAAGAGGAAGGATGGCGTGATAGGAAGAGGACGAAGACGAGTCCTTTGCTTCTTTTAAATTTGAACGAGGTGATGAGTCAGCATCTAGCTAGCTAGTGTACTCGTTGGCTTCAAGTTACTGTTGGCACGTGTCCAATAACTCAAAAGAAATATATGGTTGTAGCTATATAGACGATGAAAGATTTTCTTTCTGTACAAGAGTGCCGACGACCACAGCCTACTCAAATGGATATGTCATAATCCTGGCAGTCTCCATCCACCTTTCACTCCCGGCAAGTCACCGTCGCAAAATGGTACGTGGTGACCGGTGGCACGAAAGTGAAATGAGCCTACCGTGTACCTCGTGCGCTTTATCTTATTACGGAAAAGGACTCATCGATCACCAAACTGCTGCGGCCACGGCCAATCTCGCTGACCCACACATGGCCCAAAATGTGTGGCAGCAACTGGTAGGAAGGATTTGTTAGTAGCTTTCGATATCAAGTAGCAATCCAAGGTTGCGAACAGGGTACTGTGGGACATGCAAATTGTGAGGCAACGGGTGAAAAGTTTGCAACCAGGCTAAACAACCGGATCCAACCGAAAGGTACGTGGACCTTAAAAGAAGGCATATACTCCGTCCGGTCGCCTATTGTTGACACTTCAGAGAAGAGATTGAACTACAAATGAGCTAGCTATTGCTGTTGAGATGTCAACAAATAACGGAGGGAGTAAATATATAATCTCAATGTCCGTTGCAGCTTAGTTGGGATCATGGCGGTAAACGTCATCCAAGCTCGAATGTGAATCTAGCATAGAGTGTAATGGTGTGTTTGTTTTGAGGACTAATTTAAGGTAAAGCTACACCACCTTTACAACTGTGTATGACGAATCCATAGTGACGTGGAGTGAATATTAAACTGGTCATTACTAATATGTGCAGGAAGATTTCGGACGGACATGTTGCGCTTCTCTTTTCGAGAATGATATATATATGTAGAGTCACTTTGCAAATCTTTCAGAATTTACAGTCTGAACAAAAAGTTTGTATAATTCTACTACCTCCGACCTTTCTGCACATGTTTCAGAATTCTAGTCGTTTATACAATAGACTTAGTTCATATTTGAAAAAGTTGGACTAAACATCTTGTCGTAGCAACAATAAATAAAGTACGGAGGTACTAACTTTAGACCCATCATAATTCATAACGTCTTTAGGAATTGCAGTTTGTCCTTTATGGGAGGCATAATACACACAAGTACTTCAATGTTGCGGCGACTTTCGCTTTGCCATTTTAGCAAGACCCATTTAAGCTTCTACTTGGAGCTATATTCAGATGTCATCTACAGCTTAGAAAACAATAGGTCCTTCATGGAAACAAATTTGAAGGCAGCTTGTTGCAGGAGGATAATCGGGGTACAACGGTCGAAGATTGAGCTCTAGCATCACGCCATCATCTTAGTAATGTTTGACTTCAGGTAAGTAGTATAGGCTGATGCAACAAGATGATGATGTGTAGATAGAAAACGGCATGCATGCCCATAGAGCAGTAAGGCGTCGACGTCACGTACGTACCGGGTGGTTCTTGTCGCCGACGACGAGGCCGTGCTGCGAGCACCACACCAGCGCCTCCTCCACGAGCTCGTCCACCATCCCCGGCGGCACGGCTAGCTGCTCCAACCGCAG
>LAPY01000667.1:59880-78161 GCA_000970635.1 Eragrostis tef
CCGCCCCGGGCCCACTTCCCGCCGCCGCTTCGCCTTCTTGGCGTGCGTCCGGTCGGTGGCGTCCACCGCCGTGCACCGCACGTAGAGCGCCGCCGTCGCCGCGGCCTGGGGAGCGGAGGAGGAGACCCGTCGCGTCAGGATTCAGAACGCCGCGCGGGGAAAGAAAGGGCATGAGGATTTGGGCGTGGGGAAGGAATGGAGAGAGCGCGTACCGAGAAGGAGAAGGCGGCGAGGAGGATGTTGCCGGCGACGGTGCTGCCGAGGTAGGGCCCGATGACGACGTAGAACGCGGCGACGAGGAGCGCGAACACGGCGACCCCGACGAGCTGCAGGCGGCGAGAGCGGGGGAACGTGAGCACTCGGAAGAACGAACAGGAAATACGGAACAGAGCTCGCCGGAGCGGAGGGTGAGGAGGCGGACCGACCTGGAGCGGGTGGAGGGGGAGCTGCCATCCGTGCCGCCGGCGCCACGCCGGCGAGGCGTCCCTGTCTTCGCCGCAGCGCCGCATCATGGTGGTGAGATCTGTGGACGAACACGCTTGTGCGTTGCTCTCTGCTCCCCGGGTTCAAGTCAAGCGGGGCGTGGTGCGCTCGTGGAGTCTGACTGACACGTGGGGCCGGGCCGCCGCCTGCTGCAACGGTCGGCTCGATCCCAACGTCTTTCCATTTTCCTCCACTCTCTCTGTTCGTCCGTTTCGCGTCCCGTGGTTTCGAATTTCGAATCGGGCAGCCGCCGGGCGTGCCGAGCGGATATGGGCCGTAGGATGGTGGTGTGTCGTCTCTCACATGGCCGTCGTTTGTGGATGGGCCGGTGAGACAGGGGTTGGCCCTTTGGCGGTTTTCATTTTTTTTTCCTTTTGGGTTTTCGTTTTCAGGGGACATTTTACCTCTATCAATAACATAGATTTGGACCAAACATTTAGGACCCTTTGAAATGCAGAATTTTCATAGATATTATTTAAGAATTTTACAGAAATCATTTGACTGTTCATAGAAAAAACGCAGGAATAAGAAAAAATCCCGCTTCCCAAAAGGACCTTAACTTTTACAAACAAATTGCTGAAAATAAAACAATGAATACCTTTTAAAATTGACACCTCTCATTGGGGGAGACAGAGGGTGGGTCGTGACCCATCCTGAGATTTGAGACGCCACCCACCCTCGTATGACAATGAGTGACACCAAGACGAGCGAAACATCATGAACACGTGATGCCTAGATTTTCGGCAACCTGGTGGCGACGACATTGCAGTTGGCGAGCCTGGCTCATGCGCCCTCTCGCCTTGGGAGGCGGAGATCCGGTAGCCGGCAAGTCTTCGCGAGGCGGAGCTGGCCCCGACGAGCCTCCGCCCGTGCGCCCATGCGGCGTGTGCCTTCATGAAACCTTTTCCAAGATTTGAAGATTCTTAGGATTGTTCGTTAATAAGTATTTACTCTAGTTTTCATCTCCAGTTAGGTCTGGTTTCTGCAACTTTTGGTCGAACGGAGCATAAGCATCATCATCACGGGAGCATAGCGTTCTTGCCCACCACCGAGCCACTCCGAGTCTCCGACCCTACGACCCCACCCACTCCGACCCTACGACCCTGCTTCATGCTGCTGCATCACTGGTCACTGCTCGACAGTAACCCAAAACGAATTTAGTCTGGCCCAACAAAACCAATCGCTTCCGTCCAGATTAGAGTCCTGTTGTCCTGGCCATGATCAAGCCGCCAGCAGCATGGATGCACTACCACCACAAAATTGGACGTAAAGAATTTGAATAAGAAATAAAAATGTTTTTGTTTACTTTGGTATAATGATTACACCAATGCAAGTTTGAAAGCGGCAAAGTTGATTTATTCTTTAAAAATTAGGACATCATTTTATATTTTGGCTCCAATAAATTCAAATTCTTTTTTACTTGACTTTGAAGTTTGAAGTCGTAGCTTCCATAGTCTTAGGTTATGCTCTCATTTTTTTATTATTGAAGTCCAGACAATGTAGTTAGTGCAAATTTGGACTAATTTAGTTGCCCTAACATCAATAAATAAAGCATAATTTAATTGTTTAAAATAATAGCTAGTAATTTTTCCAGACTATTGCCAATATTTTTAATCTGACTGTGCATCAGTATGTAATCTTCTCTACCCACCATTATTGCTGGTATTTTATTAAGTCTAGAACTAACTGAAAGAATATGAGAGGAAGACAAGTAATTATTCTTTTAGAGCCGTCTTAGTAATTCAATTAATCTATTCTTATATTTATTAAACTAGCAAACAATTAG
The DNA here is from genome assembly GCA_000970635.1 of Eragrostis tef. NCBI lineage: Eukaryota > Viridiplantae > Streptophyta > Magnoliopsida > Poales > Poaceae > Eragrostis > Eragrostis tef. The sequence goes on from LAPY01000667.1 coordinate 62,150, forward strand.
GACCAACGGATTAACTGGCCCCGTATCTACCCTCTATATAAATAAAATAAACAACAAAATAGTATATTTTAGTATTTTAGTAAAAGGTTGAGGGAGTGAAAAGAATTATTGATAGCTGACACATTGATATAAACATGCATTTGTTAGCATATTTTACACCCATTTAGGGTTCGTTTAGAGGAGCAAGTGTTTTGCACGAATTTTAATTTGCAAATGTGTATAGTAGGAGCCACACATGAAATTTGCACATTTGAAACAGATATCTAACATGGAAGACTGGTTAACATTGTGGCATAGTTACTCGTGCACTTCCCATACCTGCTGCAAGGATTTTTTTTTCTCCCTTCTGTTCGAGCAGATTTGAAACTTCTATCTTGTCTCTGTTTCAAGCTGTTAGTAAATGCTATACATGTCTTCTTGTGGAGATAATGCAATTTTTCCTTCTCTAATGGTGTTTTTCGAGAGGAGTTTATGTCAATGTCGAACATTTTTTTTTAATTCAGATATCAGATTCAGGTAAAGAATATGAGATCTTTTACGGTGTTTGCGAGGTACTGCGAGGTAACTTAAGGTACCAAGAGGTTCCGCAACGTCGACCGTTGATTAAGATAGGGGCAAGATACGAAATAAAAATTAATCATAACTGATGACAGGTGGGTAGTTATGTGATAACTAAAAGTCCTTTGTTTGGTTAAGTTAAAAATTAGATTGTTTCCTGTCTTACAATTACGTTGACAGCATCTTCCTCATCCTTCTCTAAAAATCATGTGTTCTTGTTGTTCTATTCTATTCATAACCAAAAACCCTTTGCATGGAGCAATGATTTGGTGACCCATCAGCGCATGAAAAATGTTTCATTGAGGAAGCACAACAATCTGACGGGTGATGGTCGACACAGAGTACGGCAGCGCAGCCGCAAATGTGATTATTTACTCGATTGGTGCATGGTTACCGAGTTCATCTATTGTTCCAGTGACTCAATTGATAAGGATTTATAGAGGCTTGTGATTGGGGATGGATTCGACTGAAACATGGCAGATGCTAAAAACGGTTTGGCGCAATTCGTTGTAAAGTGAGGAATTATTGTTTCTATTTACACGGTTCTTAGTTGGTTACACAACTTTACCATTGGTTTAATCATGTCACGCAATTCGACTCAAAATTATCTTGTCAAGGAGGCCAAGGCCTGGGAGATTGTGGCATGTATCTACCTTGACGTACCAATCGTTTTGAATTTCTTTGATTATCCTCACAATGTAGCGACTGGTTATATGCAATCCAAAACAATAGATTGATTGTACGCATTCATGGCAACCTAGAATTAGTGGGAAAAATGGGTAAATCTGGCTAGAAACAAATAAATGTTTATTTCCTAACTAATGCACAATAAATTTGGAAGCTCTACAATTTTATTTGGAACGGAAGATCCGCATTTTGAGCCTTCCTTTTATTCAGCTACACTATTTTGGCAACCAATACACAAGGGCTGGAAGATCTCGGGATTCAATGTTGCGGAAACCGCCGCACCGCCCTACCGTAGCCACTAGCAACACAATCGCCAGCACCGTCTCGTCATGGCTTATAGCAGCGGCATCGCCGGAGGCACCGTCTCAATGTGACCTCACGGCCATAGTGTTCTTTCCTCATTCAAAAACCAAGTAAACAACAATCAAACAATGTAAATAAGGTCGCGATCCTAGAAAATTTTGTCTGTGTCATTCCATATTAATCAATATATAAACTTACCTTTTTATCCTTTGTACTTAATTACCTCTATCAGTACTTATGTACCTTTTGGTAGGTACCTCTGATTGTGGAGCGTTAGATTTAAGCCAACCGACGGCCCACGTGATTCGCATACACCGTAAAAGATCTCAAAGAATATGGAGCTAGTATACTCTGCTTATTCATTGTCATTGGACAAGACAGATTTAAAGCAAGACTATGTTGCACACACCGGTACAAGATACATTAAACACTCCGTACATAGAGTAGTATTAAAATTTGAAAAGGATTCGCCACACAAGTGTGCAAATTGCAAAATTTACAAATATTGTTTCATGTAGTCGTCCATGCGTGTGTACACAACCTCCGGGTAGAGTAGGGTGGCCTCTGCACCGTCCTCCCCAATGTCAAAGTTTGTCAAGCAGCCTTCGTAGAAAATGTGGTAGAAATGTCCTACTGCAGCTTGATGGGCAAAGTCCATGTCTGCGGAAATGTGAAAACAATAATTGGCATGGAATTATGGCTTACGGAACAAAGAAATTAATTGGGGCATCATGTGCAGAACGCAAAGTCGAGTCCCCTCATCTAAGTCGTCTTTATTGATGAAGTTAGGAAACAAAATGGAGAATTGGTCTTGAAAATTGAATACATTACTTCTAAACATTGATACTTGACTACAAACATTGAGATTGTTCAGAATTTAAAATTTATTTGCTACCTTTCATTGAAGCCAAGAACTCATCAGCAGGGATGTGGATTTTCTCAAGAACTTTTCCAGAGAGCGTTTCCCATTTCATAATCACTTCATTTTGGGACAGGATATTATCTTTGGGTCTTATATATATGGTCTTGTTCAGTGTGCGAGGATCATCAATAGACCTGATTGTATATGTTGCCACATCATCTTCATCAACGAATATCACTGCAGAGTATAGTACATTAAGGACCCAGTAATGATTGATGAATAATTAATGCCAGATAATACTGAGAAATGTGGAGAACATTTTTGGATGGATATCTCCAATGCCATATCTACGAAATGGAAGCAATCAGGTGTATATTTTGAAAATTTCAAAGAAACAAAGTACGCCAGACCACGAGGATAACACATTTCGTCAGAAAAGACGGATTCCTAGAGAAACTCTAATAATGCTTGATTACCTTTGACATTGCCATCTCCATATACATGAACCTTTTCTTTTGGTGGAAGAAGAGTTCCCAACTGGCAGAGGTTAGGACAAAAGTAGGCAGCAAAGCAATTGGCAGAAATGTATGTGTGAGGAATATTGGCCTTTTCTATTGCCCTTCGCAGCTCCATCTTTTCGTCGAAGGTAACCCTCCCTGGTTCAAGAGCTTCTTGCATCTTGGATGGGTCGATTCCGAATTCCGATGGTATGAAACGCTGCATCCAAAAGAACTCTGTTTCATGCTATAGTTTCGCCAAATTGGTAGATTATTGCTAAATGTAAACTATTCTTTTCCTCTGTTTTCTAATAGTATGTTTGAAAGACTCAACGGAAAGGTAGTAAACAAACAAGTGAGTATATAACTTTATACAATATAATGTTTTTTAGATACTGAAACTTTGGGAGCTTCAAAAGCATTATTATTTTTTATGAAAAGATCATGCCTGACCTTGACATTCCCAGCCTCCTTGATAGCCTCGACGAGCTTGTGCTGCTGCAGCAGATTGTGGCTGCGGATGTGCGCCCCGGACATCGCCGAGACGACCACGTCAACCTGCTTCACGGCGGCGACGAGGCCGGCGTGGTCGTCGAGCGAGGCCTCCAGGAGGCGTGCGCCCTGGGCCTTGAAGGAAAGCAACATCTGCAGCTTGTCGACGTCGAGCCCGATTTCCGGCCGCATCAGGACGAACGTCGGGTGGCCCTGCGCCAGGCTCGCCCGCACGATCCGACGGCCGATGTAGCCCGTGCCGCCGACGATGAGCACCCGGCTCTTGTTCTCCATGGATTCGATCGGCAAGAGGTTGCAGGTGAGAAACGGCGACGCAGGTTTGGCTCCGGCCTTCTTTGGGGAACGAATAAAAGCGCAAGAAGGAGGTTCAAGTGGTTAGGCGCACTGAAGCCATCCAAGTCCAGTTGCTTCAGCCTCACTGTAAATCCCGAAAGGAAGAATGGTCGCTCTTATCCGACAGGGGCCATCAGGATCGTCCTTTCCTGATATTGATGGATGCACACTTTTAGTCCCGTCGGGTCTCCCTCCTCACCAACAACCTTGGGCGGTCAGGTCGTACTGACACGTATATGGATGATTGCGACTGATTAGTTGAATTTTTGGGAAGAACAGTCAGGCCGCCGCCGATGAGGACCAGGCCGCCCTGGGCCTTGAAGGAAAGCAACATCTGCAGCTTGTCGACGTCGAGCCCGATTTCCGGCCGCATCAGGACGAACGTCGGGTGGCCCTGCGCCAGGCTCGCCCGCACGATCCGACGGCCGATGTAGCCCGTGCCGCCGACGATGAGCACCCGGCTCTTCGTCTCCATGGATTCGGCAAGAGTGAAGAGGTTGGCTTCTTCCTTCTGTGGGGAACAGAGGCGTACGAGGAGGTTGCAGGTGAGAAACGGCGAGGTTGGTTTGGCTCCGGCCTTGTGTGGGGAACAAATATTTAAAGGCGCAAGAACAAGGTTCAAGTGGTTAGGCGCACTAAAGTCATCCAATAGCTTCGGCCACACCGTAAATCAGGAAAGAAAGAATGGTCACTCTTATCCAACAGTGCGAGTATCAGGATCACATCCTTTCCTAATATTGCCGGAAACACATATTTTTAGTGACGTCGGGTCCCTCCTCACCAACCTTGGGCGGTCAGGTCGTACTGACGCGTATATGGATGATTGCGACTGATTAGTTGAATTTTTGGGTAGAACAGTCAGGCCGCCGCCGATGAGGGCCCAGCTTTTCTGGTCCATGGATGCTGCAAGAGGTTGCCGCTCTAAGATTTACCGACGTTATGTTTAAGTGGTAAACGGTGTTTCTGTCGACAACGAGACATTTTTGATGACTTTGGGAATCTCCAGATCTACCGAATGCGCAGTCCTTCAGAGATGCTCATAAGAATAGAGTTTGCGTACGTATGTTCATAAATATGAGTGTGCGTGTGTGTTATGAACGTCTGTGTTGTACGGTGTAATTCTAAAAAAAAAAACTTGCAGGTGAGAAACGGCGAGGTACGGCGAGGTGGGTTTGGCTCTGGCCGAGTTTTTCAAACTTGAGCATGCATGGCCCCGGCTTTCCGGAATTAGGCACGTCGGTGCGTTATTTCCAACAATAACCAGGATGTCAGGAATCGGGGCGTCTGCCAGTTGCCGCTGGACGCTGTGAACCTGCGGCGCTCCCATCCCAGAGTCTCTTCACCATCAAAACGAGGCTACATTAACCAAGCGTCTGGCCGGCCCTTGTGCGCACAGTCAACACTCGCACATAAGTGGGATAAAGTTAATTAGTTTATGGCGCCATTTTTTATTGTTTGGTTCTTCCTTTCAATAAGACAATAATCACATGTATGACGCTAGGTTTTCTGGAGTAAAATTAGGAGATGTGATGCGTCAGTCTCAGGACCAGCACCATTCATGGGTAGATCGATCCCAATCACATTAGTAACATGATGCAGTTCTAACAACAGACGCCGCAAATCATGTATAAGCACGCTTTCTAATCCATCCTGATTCGTTGAATGAGATGCCAGTCACTCAATCCAAACCACCATCTCTCTGAATTGATGCACGGATTAGGACATTCACGAACCTGACGATGAAACAAGGGACGCGATCAAGACGACAAGTTATAGGATGCTGTGAAACAATGGAGTCGAATCGAAGATGGGAGCGCCACAGGTTCACAGCGTCCAGCGGCAACTGGCGGACGCCACAATTCTCCGGCGTCCTGCTTATTGTTGAAAATAACGAAACTGCGTGCCTAATTCCGGAAAGACGGGGCCATGCATGCTCATGTTTCAAAAACTCGGTGGCTCTGGCCTTCTGTGGGGAACAAACAGAGGCGCAAGAACGAGATTTATAGGTGTAGTTCAGCAGTTTGTGTCTAAAGCAGTGTCTTATGCCATCAAGAGTTATGGCACACTGTAGATAAGGAAAGAAATAGCGGTGTATCATATCCTACAGTGCTTCCATCCAGATAAGAAAAAAAATTAGGACATCATTTTATATTTCGGCTTCAATAACAAATTCTTTTTTACTTGACTTCGAAGTTTGAAGTCATAGGTTCCATAGTCTTAGCTTATGCTCTCTTTTTGCTTTTTTTTATTGACGTCCAGACAATCTAGTTAGTGCAAATTTGCACTAATTTAGTTGCCCTAACATCAATAAATAAGGCATAATTTAACTGTTAAAAATAATAGCTAGTAATTTTTCAAAATTATTGCCTCTGACTGTGCATCAGTATGTAATCTTCTACCCACCATTATTGGTATTGCTAGTATTTTATTAAGTCCTGAGCTAACAGAAAGAATATGAGAGGAAGACAAATAGTTATTCTTATAGAGTCGTCTTAGTAATCCAATTAATCTATATTATATTTATTAAACTAGCGAACAATTAGGACTAACGGATTAACGGGTGCCATATCAACCTCTATATAAAATAAACAACAAATTAGTAAATTAATATTTCAATTCCAAAATTACCTCTGCAATACTAGCCAGTAGTTTTGAGAGAATACTGACCATTATTTTGGAGTATACAAATACCATTGGACAAGACAGATTTTATAGAAACCCAATGTTGCACACACCAGTACATGATACATTAAACACTCCGTACATAGCGTAGTATTAAATTTTGAGAATGATTCCGCACACAAGTATGCAAATTGCAAAATTTACAAATATTGTTTCATGTACTCATCCATGCGCGTATATACAACCTCCGGGTAGAGTAGGGTCGCCTCTGAAGAATCCTCCCCAATGTCAACGTTTGTCAAGCAGCCTTCGTAGAAAATGTGGTAGAAATGTCCCACCCCAACTTGCTGGGCAAAGTCCATGTCTGCGAAAATGTGAAAATGAAGTTGGCATGGAATTATGACTTACGAAACTAGAAATTAATTGATGCGTCATGTGCAGAACACAAAGTCTAATCCCCCCGGCTTTATGGGATGACGTTAGGAAAACAAACGGGAGAGTTGGTCTTGCAAATTGAATATAGATTGATAGTTGACTACAAACATTGAGATTATTCAAAACTTAAATTTTGTAGATACCTTTCATTGAAGCCAAGAACTCATCAGCAGGAATGTGGATTTTCTCAAGAACTTTTCCGGAGAGCGTTTCCCATTTCATAATCACTTGATTTTGGGAAAGGATGTTATCTTTGGGTCTTAGATATATGGTCTTGTTCAAGGTGCGAGGATCATCAATAGACTTGATGGTATATGTTGCCACATCATCTTCATCAACGAATATCACTGCAAAGTATAGTACACAGGAAGGACCCGGTAATGATTGATGAATAATTAATACCAGATAATTACGATATTGAGAAATGTGGAGCACATTTTTTTGGATTATCTCCAACGCCATATATACGAAATGGAAGCAATCAGGTGTATATGTTGAACATTTCAAATAGACAAATCGGTACGTTATATTATGCCAGACAACGGGGATATATTTAATTAGAAAATACGGATTCTTAGAGAAACTCTAATAATGTTTGATTACCTTTGACATTGCCATCTCCATAGACACGAACCTTTTCTTTGGGTGGAAGAAGAGTTCCCTTCTGGCAGAGGTTAGGACAAAAGATGGCAGCAAAGCAATTGGCAGAAATGTATGTGTGAGGAATGTTGGCCTCTTCTATTGCCCTTCGCAGCTCCATTTTTTCATCGAAGGTAATCCTCCCTGGTTCAAGAGCATGAGCCATCCTTGAAGGGTCCATTCCGAATTCTGATGGTAAGAAACGCTGTATCCAAAATAATCCTATTTCATGCCATTGTTTCACCAAATTGCTAGATTATTGCTAAATGTAAACTCTTCTATTCCTCTGTTTTCTGATATGTTTGAGAGACTCAACGGAAAGATCAACTTTGTGCAACAGAACATGTTTCTTAGATACTTCGAAAACATTGGAAACTTCAAAAGCATTATATTAGAATCTTGTGAACTGGATTCTATTAAAAAATTAATTATGCCTGACCTTGACGTTCCCAGCCTCCTTGATAGCCTCGACGAGCTTGTGCTGCAGCTTCAGGTTGTGGCTGCGGAGGTACGATCCGGACATGGCCGAGATGACCACGTCGACCTGCTTGACGACCGCGACGAGGCCGGCGTGGTCGTTGATCGAGGCCTCCAGTAGGCACGCGCCCTGGGCCTTGAAGGAAAGCAGCATTTGGAGCTTGTCGACGTCGAGGCCGATTTCCGGCCGCATCAGGACGAACGTCGGATGGCCCTGCGCCAGGCTTGCCTTCACGATCGCCGACGATTAGCACCCGGCTCTTCTTCTCCATGGATTCGGCTAGAGGTTGCAGGCAGGTGACAAATTAACGGCGAGGGTTGTTTGGCTTCGGCCTTCTTTGGGTTCAAGTGTTGTTTAGGCGCACTGAAGCCATCCAATAACTTCGGCCACACAAATCAGGAAAGAAAGAATGGTCGCTCTTATCCGACAATGCTGCTGCCATCAGGATCGTCCTTTCCTGATATTGATGGATACACACATTTAGTCCCGTCGGGTCTCCCTCGTCACCAACCTTGGGCCGGGCGCTGTCAGGTCGTACTGACACGTATACGGACGATTGCGACTGATTAGTTGAATTTTTGAGAAGAACAGCGGTCAGGCCGACGATGAGGACCCAGCTCTTCTGGTCCGTGGATAATGAAAGAAAATAGCGGTGTATCATATCCGACAATGATGCCATCCGGATCATCCTTTCCAAGATTTCAAAATTCACACGATTGCTGGATACACACTCAAGTCCGTCAGTGTCACATCTCCTCGTCGCCAAGTTTGGGCGTGGTGGGGTCGTAGTCTTCTTAATAGATTTTTTATTTTATTTTTCTTTTGGTGAAGAACGGTAGGTACACAATCAAGCCTAGCACAGGTGCGCCGTTTTTGGGTCGTCAAACGCTTTGAGTTCTACATGCCATTGCAAATTTGCGTAATTCCGAATATGTTACTGTCAGTGACACAGGTGGATCCCACATGTCATTGAGATGCCAATGGCATATACAGGATTATAATTTTTTTCCAATGGCATGTACGAAATTGTCCCTTTGAAAAGAGGGATGGAGATCAGCATTGTGTATATATACTCCTCCCTCCATACCACCAAAGTTTTTAAATATTTAACTTTTAGATGTTGGAAAAATATCTTGTATGACACTGGTTAAACGAAAACCTCTTATATGCCATCTTAGCCCACATGCCATTGAGATCAGTGGTCCGACTTGTCATTAACACAATGATGACATATGAGATATTAGACGTTTTTTAGGTGGCATACAAGAGAATTCTCCAGTATACTTGTAGAGTTTGATAACAATATTGGATTTATCTATGTTATGGTTTGTGATTTTGGTTGCTGCGGCTGCGGGCTGTATCTGTAGCAACCAGGCAGCTGCAGTCGAAGCATCACAAACGAGAATATAGAATTACTCTACAAGATAGACTGATTGCAAACCCAGGTTGTACACACCAGTGCAGGGTGCACTAAATAGTAAAGTACTTCAGTGAGCTGTCTTAAATTCACGGTTTGTGCTGCAGCTGCAGGATGTGCGCCCCGGACATGGCCGAGATAACCACGTCGGCCTGCTTCACGGCGGCGACGAGGCCGTCGTGGTTCGGATGCCTCCATGAGGCGCGCTGGAGCTTGTCGATGTCCAGGCCGATCTCCGGCCGCATCAGGACGAACGTTGGGTGGCCCTGCGCCAGGCTTGCCTTCACGATCCGACGGCCGATGTAGCCCGTGCCTCCGACGATGAGCGCACGGCTCTTCTTCTCCATGGATTCGGCAAGAGGTTGCAGGTGACAAATTAACGGCAAGGCTGACCAAAGTTTTTAAATATTTAACTTTTAGATGTTGGAAAAATATCTTGTATGACACTGGTTAAACGAAAACCTCTTATATGCCATCTTAGCCCACATGCCATTGAGATCAGTGGTCCGACTTGTCATTAACACAATGATGACATATGAGATATTAGACGTTTTTTAGGTGGCATACAAGAGAATTCTCCAGTATACTTGTAGAGTTTGATAACAATATTGGATTTATCTATGTTATGGTTTGTGATTTGGTTGCTGCGGCTGCGGGCTGTATCTGTAGCAACCAGGCAGCTGCAGTCGAAGCATCACAAACGAGAATATAGAATTACTCTACAAGATAGACTGATTGCAAACCCAGGTTGTACACACCAGTGCAGGGTGCACTAAATAGTAAAGTACTTCAGTGAGCTGTCTTAAATTCACGGTTTGTGCTGCAGCTGCAGGATGTGCGCCCCGGACATGGCCGAGATAACCACGTCGGCCTGCTTCACGGCGGCGACGAGGCCGTCGTGGTTCGGATGCCTCCATGAGGCGCGCTGGAGCTTGTCGATGTCCAGGCCGATCTCCGGCCGCATCAGGACGAACGTACTGGTCGGGTGGCCCTGCTCCAGGCTCGCCCGCACGAGCCGCCGGTCGATGAAGCCCGTGGCGTGGACGACGAGCACCCTGCTCTTCTTCTCCATGGATTCGGCAAGAGTTGCAGATTTGACTCCTGCCTTCTGTGGGAAACAAACAGAGCGCAATGGCTCACTAATGAGGTTCTCCTGTTCTAAGAGCTTAGCATCCGGATGATTCTTTCACACGATTTCTTGGTACACTTTATTTCTACTCCGTCAGTGTCAGGTCTCTGTCGGCCCCAACTTTGGGCGACCAGGTCGTACTGACGCGTGGACAGATGATTACGGATTAGTTGAATATTTGTGAAGAACGTTAGGTACACCCCCAAGCCCGGCACAAGTGCTTCGCCACAGGACACACAGGTGGGATCATCAAATGCTTTGGAAAGAGGGATCGAGGTCAGCATTGTGTACATACAAATGTTGTACCTGTCATCTACACTTCGAGAAATATGTGTGGCACTGTGCCAATGATACATTCGATTTCGTATTAGTCCGTGCGCGTCACATTAAGAACACTACAAAACTTTTTGACATTTTTACCAAAGTTTCAAAATTTACAATCTATTCATTCAATATTTCCCTTTTTAGAAGACAAATTTTTGCATTTACCTTATCTATCACATATAGAGATACCCTATCCTATCCATTTTGAAATCTTGGTGCAACTCCTTGACTACCGGATCCAAGATGTTTCATCTTTGCATTTATTGCGATTCTTTCTCAACTATTATTCGAATTGGAATAGTCTTATTACTTCAATGAAATCCATTTTTCTTTTTTCAAAAGAAAATAAAAGACTACTTCGATTCCTATATAACTCTTATGTATCAGAATATGAATTTTTCTTGTTGTTTCTTCGTAAACAATCTTCTTGCTTACGATTAACATCTTCTGGAACCTTTCTGGAACGAATCCACTTTTCTAGGAAGATGGAACATTTTGGGGTAATGTATCCAGGGTTTTTTCGGAAAACCATATGGTTCTTTATGGATCCTCTTATGCATTATGTTCGATATCAAGGAAAGGCAATTTTTGCATCAAAAGGGACTCTTCTTTTGAAGAAGAAATGGAAATCTTATCTTGTGAATTTCTCACAATATTTTTTCTCTTTTTGGACTCAACCCCAAAGGATTTGTCTAAACCAATTAACAAACTCTTGCTTCGATTTTCTGGGGTACCGTTCAAGTGTACCAATAAAAAATTTCTTAGTAAGAAATCAAATGCTGGAGAATTCTTTTCTAATAGATACTCGAATGAAAAAATTCGATACCACAGTTCCTGCTACTCCCCTCATTGGATCCTTATCAAAAGCTCAATTCTGTACTGGATCGGGGCATCCTATTAGTAAACCCATTTGGACTGATTTATCAAATATTACAATTTTAAGAGTTTAATATTACAATTTTTGTTTTTAGATTCACCATATAATATATTATTCACATTTTTTTAACGATATGAAATTTATGAATCATGGGTTAAAGAAATAAAAAATTGACTTTGATCAAATATACAACACTTATTATTTTGGACTGCTGTTGTGGTAATTAGCATGGCCACGATAATGATTTTTTAAATGCAGATATGAGGGATTCAGGAAAAAAATCTAAGGATATGGAATTTACTCTGCTTATGGTATCGTCAATGGACCAAAAGCAGAGTAAATTACTTTGTCCGTTTCACGCCCTAAACAAAATAACGGCTAACTTTAGTCTCCCAACAAATTTCAATCCGTGCAATCTACACTTTTTTCAAGTTTATCTTTTTTTTGTTTATTGAATACATGTGGACTTTGAATCTCAATTTTTGCACCATGATAGTTCCTACAATAAACTATGTTAAAATAATTTTAAATTATCTTCTTGATATCATTTGTATGCGTACATTGGTAATTGCAATCAAACAATGCAGATAGTATTGAAAAGCATGTTATAGTTTTTGTAACATAGGTTGTCATCAGAGTTTTCATATGAAGAATTTGGTTTTAAATTTCACTTATAGGTTGCGGAACAAAAAAAGCAAACCTCAATAGGCTGTCCAACACAAAAGCCTTGTAGTGACACTCTTTATGTGAGACAACTTATATTGTCTTTATAGAGTTGTAGAGGCATTTTGCCAAGTGTCACAGATTGACAAATTCCTCTACTTTTAATGGGACAATTTGTAGAGGCCCAATATCATGTATAGACTGCCTCGCAGCACTAGAAATTAAATTGTAAAAATGTTGTCTTTGTCTGTCATGACTAGTACTTAAACCCACGACGCCATATAGAAGTGTTTTTATTTCATCTCAACTAGCCAACTCAACCTCACATCACAACTTGATTTTACTTATTGTTCAATTGATTTAAGTAGTAAACAATGTGTCTCAAATCTTCAAATAGTGTCTTTAAAGTACAAAGTATATAACTCAAATAGTGCCTCTGAAGACTCAAAACACAGATAGTCCTAAATTCCGATACAGATGGGCCCGTCTAACTTTACAAATTGCTATATTCACAAATACTGTTTCATGTACTCGTCGATGCGTGTATACCGAACCTCCGGGTAAAGCTTAGTAGCCTCTGCCCCATCCTCCCCGATATCAAAGTTAGTCAAGCAGCCTTCGTAGAAAATGTGATAGAAATGTCCCACCGCCACTTGATGGGCAAAGTCGATCTCTGCAAAAATGAACAACAATCAGCATGGACTTGTAAAACGACACAAAGCCTAAGTCTTGAAAATTGAATATATCATTTTTAAACATTGATATTTGCCAAAACAGAATTTTGTAGCCACCTTTCATTGAAGCCAAGAAGTCATCAGCCGGAATGTGGATTTTCTCAAGAACTTTTCCCGAGAGCATTTCCCATTTGGCAATCACTTCATTTTGAGTCAGGGTATTATCTTGGGGTCTTAGATAAATGGTCTTGTTCAAGGTGCGAGGATCATCAATGGACTTGATTGTATACGTTGCCACATCATCTTCATCCACAAATATCACTGCATGGTATTACATTCGAACTATGTAATAATACATCGTAAATGACAGATGAATACTTCATACCAGATAATTAGAATTCCGAAGAACATTACTAGATTATTTCAACTGTCAAATAAATACGTAATTGAAGAAACAAGCATTTCAAACCTCACAACTGTTTGCGTATCACGTGCAACATTTCATCAGATAAAGCATTAGTCGGACGAACATTTTTGAATCTGAAGTTTCATGTCACATTCCCAGACAAGCAACACGAAGAAAAAAATGAGCACCGATCATTAGTAATATATTTGATACCTTTGACGTTGCCATCTCCATATACATGAACCTTTTCTTTGGGTGGCACAACAGTGCGCAATTGGCAGAGGTTAGGACAACAGTAGCCCGCAAAGCAGTTGGCAGAAATGTATGTGTGAGGAATGTTGGCCTCTTCTATTGCCCTTCGCAGCTCCATCTTTTGGTCGAAGGTAACCCTTCCTGGTTCAAGAGCATGTTGCATCCTTGATGGGTCCATTCCGAATTCGGATGGTATGAAACGCTGCATCCACAATTTTTTTTTCTTATTTGTTATAGTTGCACCCAAGTTTGTAGATTATTGGTGCTGGTAAATTCTGTTTCTCCTCTGTTTCTACGTTGTCGAAAACACAACAAAAAATATTGTCAACAAGCGACGACATAACATTGTACAACAGGCTGGTTTTCAGATAGTACAAAAACATTAGAATCTTTCAAAAGTGCCTAACACTAGATTCCTTGTAATTTATATTTTTTCGAATCTTGTAAGTTGATGGCGAGTCAAATTTTATTGTCTGACCTTTACATTCCCAGCCTCCTTGATGGCCTCCACGACCTTATGCTGCAGCTGCAGGTTGTGGCTAAGGATGTACGTGCCGGACATGGCCGAGATGACCACGTCGACCTGCTTCACGGCAGCCACGAGGCCGGAGTGGTCGTCGAGGGAAGCCTCCAGGAGGCGCGCGCCCTGGGCCTTGAAGGAGAGCAATATCTGGAGCTTGTCGATGTCCAGGCCGATCTCCGGCCGCATCAGGACGAACGTTGGGTGGCCCTGCGCCAGGCTTGCCTTCACGATCCGACGGCCGATGTAGCCCGTGCCTCCGACGATGAGCGCACGGCTCTTCTTCTCCATGGATTCGGCAAGAGGTTGCAGGTGACAAATTAACGGCAAGGCTGGTTTAGCTCTGGCCTTCCGTGGGAAACAAATAGAGGCGCACTCACGAGGTTCACGTGGCTATAGGGGTGTGATTCGGCAGTGTTTTAGTGGAGCAGCGTGACTGAAGTCATCCAAAGATCGTTGTGACTTGTTAGTGGGGATACTGTAAATCAGGAAAGAAAGAAGGGTCTCTATCATCCGACAGTTCTGCCATCAGGATCATCCTTTCCAAAAGTTCAAGATTCACCCGATTGCTGGATACACACATTTCTTGTTCCGTCAGTGTTAAGCTCTCCCTTGTCACCAACTTTGGGGGGTCAGGTCGTACTGACCTGTCTATGGATGATTGCGACTGATTGGTTGAATTTCTGGGCACACGACCAAACTTTGCCTAGGTGCGCGGCTAACATACAGGTAGGATCATCAAACGCTTTGGAAATAGGGACCGAGGTCAGTTTTTTGTACAAAAAAAAAGACTATTAATTAGTGTGTGTTATTAAAGAGAAAACGATTCTAGGAAGGAGCTGCGTCTGTAAATGGTCAAGGCCACTAGGGTTGTAGATTCCATGAGAGCCAAGGCTAGGATCAAGTTTGCAATTTCGTTTGGACCACAGAAACTACCAGGGAGCGGGTTTTGCGATTTTCGCGAAAAATGTGAAAACCACTCCAGAAATCACTCAAACGACAAATTCAAATTATATGCCGGCAAATATGAAGGGTGATCATTTGATGTCTGTAATTCTGATTTTGCTCTCAAGAATTGTACGTAATTTAATAGACAAGTTTGAACAGATATTTTTAGAAAGATCCATAGTTTAAGTAGCACGTACAAATCTTTATATTCACTATTCGTATCGTCGCGAGAACTTTCCTTATTTACCATCTTAAGATAGAGTGATTCTTGCAATCGTTTGTGCTTGATAGTTTTGAAGTGAGGCAAGTAGTTGCGTTTGAATCGAACCACTCGACTTGGCTTGGTCAAGGTCCTCAATAAATCGAGCAAAAATCCTAGCTTTGTTTCCTGAAGCAATATTTTTCTACCTTATGTGCGACCTGGGTTGGAACTTGATATCTTGTCGCCATTGAATTCCAGCCGAGTTCAAGTTAACAATAATCCTCTGTTGGTCTTATCTCTTGTACAGCTGATTCAGGTTGCCATTCCTCTTCGAGAAGTTTTACAGTCCAAAATAATGGCCATTAGTTTTCCAAAATTATTGGCCATTAGTTTGAAGGCACATTTGTAATTTTACTTTTAATTAATTTTTATTAGCAATAATTAAGTAGATAATTCAACCCTAACCGGCTAGACCTAGGGGCTATAATAATAAATTAGATTGATGAACAACATGAATCGATCAGATTACAAATTTATTTTTTTTATAAAAACAAAATTACTCTTACAAGTGTATCGCACTTTATCTCTTCTGATATTACCCTTACTAATGGCCATTAGTAAAGAATTTTCAATATTAAATCTGGACCGTCGGATCAAACTAATTGCCATTTGT
>LAPY01000667.1:98980-131008 GCA_000970635.1 Eragrostis tef
GCCGCCGCGGTCACCTCTGCCTCCCGACCCGGCTTGACGAGGAGCACGCCAAGTTCCTCCACGACCACGGATCGGCGAAGATTGAAGCAGTTGCTGGTACGAATCGAGGTGGGGGAAGTTGTTCTCCTGGGAGTCGGGGGCCTGGGAGTTGAGGTCTAGGTCGAGGTTGCAGTCGTCAATCTTCGTCGGCGTTCCAAATCGGAGCAGTCCCCTTTAGAGAAGAAGTCTGAACCCGCTAGACTCGACCATGCCGAGATAGTCGCCGGCTGCCCGTCAAGAAGGTCGACACCCCCTCGTTCCCATACATGGGCTCCAGCAACCATCAATTGGAGCCGCCCGCTATGGAGGCCGGCTCGCCGCGATCCGGCGCGGAATCGCGCGGGGAGAGGTTAGAGCGGGAGTTGATGGGCGAGGAATGGACGGCGATGGGAGGGACACGACGTGAAAGGCTGGGATGGGAGGCAACGATGGGAGGGTGGCTGTGATGGGACGGAAGCGGCGTACCCTAGCGAGTAGCGAGCAGGAAAATGAGCGGGGATGCGCGCGATGGAGAAGAAACCGAACAAAAAAGAAACACAACGGCGAGAGGGCAAAGATGTCTTTCCTTGTTTATTCCCAGATTTTAGTCGTTTTTAGTACCTATGAGGTGACTAGATGCTAAAAGTTTAGAAGGAGGTGGGCTAAAAGTTTAGGAGATTTTATAAGGCTATGTTGGGATCTTAATTGACTAAAATTAGTCAGTTAAAATTTTAAAAGGGGATCCAAACCAGCCCTAACTAGTCGAATAAGGCAAAAGCAAACGTTGAAATCCACCAATTAGTTCTTCCCATGCAAAATTTTCGTTTCTGAAAAGTGTGCACACTACTTCGCACCATAATTACTGACTTGTAGATTTGATGTATGTCAAAAAGAGGTCGGTGTATATCAAATCTACAAGTCAGATGTTTTCTATTATTATTTTTTTGGCTTCTTCTTTTGCCCTTCAAGTGGTGGGCATCCCGTCCTCTGCTAGATTTTTCTTTTTCGAGTTGCGTTTTCATCTCAGCATTCTGTAAGATCAGTTTTTGTCGCAAAAGGGATTAAGAATTTCAGGAGAACGTCTATGCCCAGGAGGCTTGTAAAATTGCCTTAGGTACCGTTCGTTTTCCGTAGATCTAAAGTTTAGAAGGCTCTAAACAAAGATAATCTAGTACTAAATAAAGTCTAATGACAAAACCTTTTTACAGATTGTTATATTTTTACGAGACGAATCTAATGAGCCTAATTAATCTATGTTTTGATACAGTCATGCTACAGTAACTATTTTCTAATCATGGCTTAATTACCCTCATTAGATTCCTCTCACGAATTAAACCGGGGGTTCTGCAGTTAGTTTTGCAATTAGACTTTATTTAATACTCTTAAATGACAAGATTTTTTTGATGTGACCCCTCTAAAACTTTAGACCCCTGAAAAAAAACACCCCTTAGTTTCTTGATCATTTGATGATAAAAGCACAAACACATGATTCCATAATATGCCTTGCCTTAGCACGTACTTCTTTCATGCTGTAGCTCGTCAATCTGTCATGCCCGCCATGATAAGTTTGTATGGTGCTATAGTACCATGTACCATATTCAAAGTGACAAATTATGAGCTTTGTGCGAGGGACCACATGTACTCCCCGAGGCACTACCGACGACGCCCCTCGTTTATCGAATTGGAATCTTTCTCGGTCGGTGTCTCTACTGGCCACTAACAGATTCCACTTGTATTATAGATTAGCTGCTAGCCGCCGGGCCTTTTTCCCCTCAAAAGAATTAACATGATCAGTCCAAGCACATGGATCACAGCATCAACTTACAACTCAGTCAACGAATCATCGGACCTTGCAATGTACATGGTACTTGCAACCTTACGTACATTATGGCCGCTGTTATATATGCTAACCCACGGAAGCCTGAACACAGACAAGCCAACCTGTTGAGCGACTCGGCAAGCACTCCAGATGGCGAGCGAGAGCAGAATGGCGCAGATAGCAACGACAATCCCCGTCAGGAACGTGCAGGCTCTTGCGGAAAGCGGCGCCGAGGAGCTGACGGCTGAGGCAATCGAGCGGTATGTCAGGCCGGACATTGACCAGGACGCCGTTCTTGTCGGGCAAGGTGCTGAGGTTCCTGTGATTGACCTTAGCAGGTTCCTCAGCAAGGAATCAGTAGAAGAGGAAGCTTCCAAGCTCAAGTTCGCATGCGAGGAGTGGGGCTTCTTTCAGGTAGGTCACCTATTGACCATATAGTCCATATACTATTAGTAGAGATTGAAGGGGACATAGAGGGTGTTCGTTTCACGGGGTCTAAAATTTAGAGGGGTCTAAAAAAAGAATCTTGTCATTTAAAAGTATTAAATAAAGTTTAATTACAAAACTAACTGCAGAACCCCTAGTCTAATTCGCGAGACGAATCTAACCAGGGTAGTTAAGCTGTAATTAGACGATAGCTACTGTAGCATTACTGTAGCAAAACATAGATTAAATAGACTCATTAGATTCGTCTCGTAAAGATGTACCCATCTGTAAAAAGGTTTTGTCATTAGACTTTATTTAGTACTAGATTCTCTTTGTTATAGTACCTTAATTGATTGGCATGGCAGATAAAAACTTGGCTATCGTGCTTCCTGATGTGTTGCTCCTGTTTAAGTTTACAAATACATGATTTGTTCGTCTATTTGTCTTCCTAAAATATGCAAAGATAGCTAAATTGTTCGTACAACCTAAATTTATTTAACAATGAATGCTGAAATTCGTAACTTGCAGCTATTAAATCACGGAGTACCAGAAGACATCATCGTGAATATAAAGCGCGACATTCAGGAGTTTTTTCAGCTTCCTCTAGAAGTGAAGAATGCTTATGCACAACGCCCTGGAGAACTTCAAGGTTATGGCCAAGCCTATGTTGTATCCAATGATCAAAAGCTTGACTGGGCAGACATGTTTGCCATCATGACTCAGCCTCCTGAGGCCCGTAACTTGAAGCATTGGCCTACTCAGCCCCACACATTCAGGTCAGTACTTACAGTCGTGTATAGTAAGCAAGCCAAGTCAGTTTGAGCTTAGTATGCTTTACTCCCCCTGTTCTGAAATGATAGGCATATTTGAGTTGAGGAAAAGTCTTTCTAAGTAGATCCTGACTCTTGATTTCTCTTATAATATAGATATTGATTGCTAAAGACTCAATGCCATCTCAAAATAGCTTTTAAGTTCAAATATATTGATGTAAAATTTATATGCTAAATGTGTTTATACTTTAACTAATTGTTGGTCAAAATTTGTGAAGTTTGACTTTTGGCTGATCAAAATACGCATATCATTTCTGAACGGAGAGAGTATGATTTAAAGAAATATTCAATGTACATAGTCTGATTATATATTGAGTTGTTATGGAACATTCATAGAGACTCCATACGTCTGGCTCCCCCGCGATTTGGTCCAAATACAAATTACACTAGGAAGTAACTGCCAAATTATTCCAGATCCTGAAAAAAATCCTGAATTTCATTTTCGAAGCAGGACAATCCAAACGGTCGTTTAGTTAGGCAATGGTGTTACAGCTGTTGATCCTAAATAACGGACTTTAATTTGTATTTTTTTCTTCTGGTATCAGGAAATCCATTGAAGAGTACTCTTCCGAGGTGGCAAACCTTGCTCGTGCTATCGTAACATTTATCGGTAACACACTCAACATTGATCCAGGACTGTTGAGTGACAAATATGCGGTGCAAGCACTAAGGATGAATTACTACCCTCCATGCAATTCTATGCCTGAAAAGGTTTTGGGATTCTCACCTCATTCAGATGGGTCTTTTCTTACTATTCTTTTGGAAATAAATTCAGTTGAAGGCCTCCAAATAAGAAGGCATGGTGCATGGATTCCTGTGAAACCACGACCAGATGCCTTACTGGTGAATGTGGGTGACTTTCTCGAGGTAAACATTTTCTAACATATATTCCAATTTTTGCGTATATCAGTTACAATATATGGCAAAATTATGTCTGCTAATTTTCCAATGTATTGGTGTGTTTAATGTTTATTTAAAAATAGAGAGAAGTGAAATATTGAAATTGTCATCTAACAAAAAGACATAATGACACACAATTCCGTGCAGATTTAATCTGTGCTTACCTAGTTGTTCATCCTTCAATGTATGGCGTATCTTTTTTTATCTAAAACAAAATACACCTTGTAGCTCAACAATTAATCAAAACTCGTGAAAATACTGTGTACGGAAGTTCTGAGGAATTTTGTTACAAAATTTATTACAACAGTCGTTGGAAGGAGTACTTTAGGGGCTGATTGGTTCCCTGCAAATGGAGGAACCAGGCCCGTGAGATGCAATTTGGCCATGATTGGATGCCTGGAGTGGGTAGCGGGCCTGCTTCTTGCGGTGCAAATGCTGGGCGTGAGCCAGGCTCCCGAGATGCGATTCTTTTGGTCGTTTCCAGCGAGCCAAGCTCGCGTCATGCAGCTGGGAGCGCGTTGAAGAACGTGCGTGAGAGGAAAAGGTGATTCTGCGTCAGCTGAACAGGTAACCAATCAAGAGCTCTATTCAGCCTGGCTAGGTTCATACGGCAACCAAACAAAAGCGTCTCGCACCTTGGGAGCCTGGCCGGCGAGGGCCTGTATCTGGCGTGCGAGCCAGGCTCTGCTGCTACTGAAACCAATCACCCCCTTAATCGCGCGTAACTGCTGAGCGGGCGAGAACATTTCACCGAACGGGCGCGCTCCCGGCTGAATCGAGCGGGCTCTTGGCCAAATCAAAGAACTGGGCGGTGCCCTGACGTTCTTTTCCCACTCCCGGTCCTCCAATTCGTGAGCCGCCAGTCTCCGCCTCCGGCCGCCGGCGCCGATTCATCCTTCGCCGCCAGCCGCTGTTCATTCCTCCTCTTCTCCGGCCATCAAATCTGCATCAAATGGAGTCAGCGTTGCAAGAATCGACCGGATCTTGAGAGCACCTCGCCTCCGCTCCCCTGTATCTTCTCTGGTTCTGCGCAGAAGCTCGCGGAAACCAATCACCCCTTAATGAATAAGTCTCCCCCTTCTGTTCCTGAAAATCTCTTTCTTCTATGAGCATGAGACACTTAATCAATGCATTTTTCAGGAAAGGCAAAATTTTAATACAATTCTTTTTGCTTAAAAGCAGCCTATCCACCTCCCACTTTTCATAAAACAACTTTTGTATTCCATCACATTTCTGATTCCACCACGGGCACCAAAACGAATTCAATGCGCACCACATACAGCCATTATTTTCCATTAAGCCTATCACCGCTGAATCATCAAAACCTACAGGTTCACCACATTAAGTCAGTAAAGAGCCACAATTTTTGAGGCTCTTAGCTAATGAAATAAATTTAGTTTCAACAGGTAGAATATGTTTCCTTACTTCCAAGGAATAAACAAATATTGTGCTAATCTTCATGTGATTAAATTATTCTTTAGAATCTTTTAAACCTCAGTGATTAAAATTGAAGTTCATAGATGTTGTATAGTGGTGCAATGATTGAATAGTACTTCAAGGCTCTTTTTTTACAGTAACACCTTTGGTATTATATATCCATAATCTGAGTCTTTTAGGGAACCATTTGTGTGAGGTGACAAGACAATATTATCATGCGAGAAAAACAAATGAATTTTCTATTGTTCCTGCCAAAGTGGGTTACTTTCTAGAAACATAGTTCGTATGTATTAATATTTATAATGGGAGCATTTTCAACGCACTTCTAATTTATAATAGTTATTATATATGCTTATTATCATGGTGTCAGTGAGCATTTTAACGCAGTGACCTAATTTTTAAATACTTTTCCTGTATAGATTCTGTCAAATGGAAAGTACAAGATTATTGAGCATAGAGTTACCATAAATGCTCATAGTGAAAGATTAGGCCAGTCTCAGTGGACCTTTCATTTTCATTTATTAAGGTGCCACATAAGCTAAAAAAATGACATGGCAAGAATTTTAATAAGAGAGAGAAGACATGCATTTCATCCTAATGAAAGGAACTTGGCACCCTTTCCTAAACGATGAAAGTGAAATGAAAGTGCATTGAGCATCTTTTTTTTTATTCTTCACCATTTGATCCAATCATATGCATCTATTTATTGTTTTAGTTATCATGTGAAAGTGTAAAAATGAAAGTGTGCATGAGAGATGTCATTTTATTTCACAACAAAACTTATGTGTCATATTTGAAAAGTGTGAAATGAAAGACTCCACTGAGACTGGCCTTATCGATATCTGCATTTCACAACCCAAAGTTTGATGGAGTTGTATCGCCTATTGTGAACACTGCTAGGCATGAAAAGGCGTTCTACAAGACCGTGAATGTAAATGAATATTTCAAGCATCATATGTCAAACAAACTAGACGGAAAGAGAGCATTGGATCATGCAAAGGCATTCCTAATATAAGGAATATCGATTCGAGCTTCTTTTGTATCCTCCTAAATAAGTGATTGATCATAAAATATATTGCATCATGTTAGCTCTGTACATGTTTCATTCCTCCGGTGACCATTGAGATGATACACCTGGTTCAATGTTTTAGACTGTCGTTTTGGTTTTGACCATGTAAGCACTTTGAAGCCTTCTTGGAGTCTACAAATGTATATACTTCTGATGATACATTTTTTTAGACCTATCCTACGTATCCACGCTATTGGCTTTTTGTCCTTTGAAGATTGGAGTCGGTGAAACATGTTAGAAGTATGAAGTTTTCAAAAATTAGACATCCGCGACGCTCCACGACACGCCCTGGTCGGGCCACAGTCCCAGGGCGCGCGCATGCCAAGGGAGGCGAGGCCCAGGCGCCTCCCTCTCTTATGGGCTAGCCCTCTTAGTGTTAATTTCTGCCCCTCCCTCTTCCTAGTCGCCGCCCGTCCCCATCTTGCCCTAGCCATGTGCCGCCCCTGCTCACGCCACGCGCCTCCCTAGCAACGCCGCCGGGCTCTATCCCAGAGTCGCACAGCCATCCCTCTGGCCAGAGTAGAAGAAGGACTAGAACAACATCTTGTTAACGAATTAAACTGCAGAGTGGCGATTTTTCATTTTGGATAGTAGGTCCATCAAACAATCCTGCATTTTAGTTTCAACTCGTGAATGAGTACGGTGCATGTAGTGGTATAACCATATGCAGGACAGAAGGAGGCTTCCTCTGAGCTCTAATATGACCATCTGGTTGTTGGCAGCAAAAAGCATACCAATGACGGCAGTAATTAACTAGTACATCTTCATTCATTGCCCATATAGCACTAGATAAATCTATAACAAGAACATGTTCGTTGTTCGGGACCCATACATATAGCAGTTACCAGGCTGCTTCGTGAGAAACAGAGTAAGATGCTGGTTGGTAATATCCATATCGACATAATGTGTTCAGGAAAGTAACCTCCAGTAGAAAAAGGAGGCATCAGGAACCCACAGGGTACATGGATTAAGGATGGACTGAATATAACTTTTCTTCGACGGAAAACAGATGGGAGCGACGCCTACAGTGAGGACCGCGCGGTTTGCAGATGCAAGAGCAAAAGATGTACGCAGGTGACTCTGCCATGCATCTTCGCCGTGGATGCCCTCTTGCTATGCATCTCTTCGCTTTGATACTAGGGTGCGCTGCCAAATTTCTTGATAAGATTTACATGAATGGTGCTTGGTTGAGATATGTTACTATATGTTTCTCCTTTTTGACCAGACAATCGGAAGAATTAGTAGCGAAACACAAGAGAATGGAATTCTAGCTGCATTAGATATAGTGATATAACATAGAAACAAGCACATTCAATTTTTTTAGTCCAATATAGGAGAGGGAGAAATCAGGAACGCACATTGTGGCCTGCGGTCCACGGCTCATGCTTGATGCACCCGACATATTTGGCAAGCTTGCTTGTGTATGCATATCAAGATATTATTGCAACCTGTTCCGGAAACGTGTAAAGTGCAGACTATGAGTGTTACCCAACATTATCGCTGCTAGTTTACTAGGTTCATGAATCAAGTTAAGTCACCAAACAGATTGCCTGAAAGCACCAGGTATTATGCGTTGGCCGCCTCTAGTTAATCGAAAGCCACACAACCACCACCAATTCATGCCAAAGACACGGAACCAACAACGGGCACGTCGCGAACGCCGGCTGAAGAGGCAGAGCCGTCGTATAGCACACTGAACCTGAGCACTGGTAGAGGGACAGGGGATACTTATACAGGACGTCCGGATCTGATGCGGCTACTAGTAGCAGATAAACTTTGGAATTTGAATAGCTTCGAACTTGTCTAATCTTTTAATCACTTCCTTAATCCTTATCTTTTATAAGAGAGCGTTTTTACGGTACCTCAAATCATTGTGGACCATTCATTTTAACTAGATGGATGAGGTAAAAGCTCCCCCATAATTATAGGATGATTTGTTTTAGAGTTGTTAAGATTTTATGGAGAGAATATTCATGTTAGGGTGGGATTTATTTATTTTACACACTTGACGTGAAACAAATTTAACGTGATGTACGTTTCACATTTTTCTATCTTTTTCCGTAGCAGACGTTCAGACGTGTCACACACCACGTGGAAGGTGCATTTTTTTTCTTTTGACGTAAAACATTGAGAAACATAGCGAGGTGACATTTGTTTCCTAAAAAAAAAAACTCAAGAAACTGTGTCCAACAATGATGTTGAGCGTGCCATGAAAAGTGGCCTTTTTTTAACTGCGTTGAGGTTGAGGACTTGAGGTCGAACCGGGGCAGGACAGACGGCATGGCACTCGTGTCGTGTCCGTGCTGTTGTGATCCACCAGGCTGATAATTTATCGTGTATCCCATTATTTTATTTTGGAATATAGATGGGGCGCAAGCGGAAGAATCGGAGCATCAGCGGCCGGATTAAGCGGAGGTGGAGCGATTTGTTGCTTCCGTTAAAATTGCGCCGGCCTTTCCTCCAAACTTTTATTTTCTTTTCTTTATACTAGCATTTTGCCCGTACGTTGCAACGGGAAGAAACAATTTCACTGTTTTAAGGTTATCAACCAATCAAACAATGTATATGTACTTCCTCTTCTTTTTTCTTTATTTTTTTGCGAATAATGTTTATGTACTTCCATGGAGAGAAAGAGAAAAATGTCAATTCGTTGCCTACTTGACAATAGTAGCATAATGTTTTTTAAGGCAATATGGTAGCATGATGTTACTGACACATTTCCCCTCCCATTGCTTTGTTTAACTTCAAAGTGAAGAAAAAAAAATGGTTGCATAACCATATTAGAACATAGTCCAAGGCTTTTGTTTTCCTTCCTATTGCTTTGTTTAACCTGAAAGTGAAGCAAAGGAAAAAAAAACATTTGTTGCATAATCATATCAGAACATAGTCCAAGGCTCAATCCCATTCCCCGTCTGTATAAACAAGAAAAAAAAAATGAAACCCTGCGGATTGTGAGAATTGAACCTGGGTCACAAGACTGCAAGTTGGACACATTATCCACTGGAGACCACAGGGTTCCCGACAATAAACGACTCGGCTTGCTAAAAATAAAGAACTCGGAATTTGAATTCGAATCAAACTCAATTTAAATTCGAGGTGGACTGTGATCGCAGAGGTCTGAAGAGATAGAAGATTAATTAAGTAGTAGAGAATTAAAAAATAACAGAAGAGAAAACGGGGACCCTGGGGTTAGAACCCAGGCCTCCCGAGTATAGAGGAGCGGCTGTACCGCTAAAGTATCCATTACTTTGTGAACACATGCGATTCAGGATTTTAAAGAACAAACCAAACCGAACTCTAATTTGAATTTGAAACGAATTCAAACGGCAGAGGTCTGAAAATCTTGGGCTGACGACCCACTTTAGACTTATTAAGTAGTAGAGATTTTATAAATCAAGGGTCCTGATTTTCTTTGACCTTTTACCCCTCAAGAGGTAAAAGAGGTACAAAGAGACTCTCTATGTCGGGCAACCCATACCTCCTATCTAACATGATCATAACGAAACTATGACAAGTCTCGAGGAGTGATGCGACATCTCTGTAACCAATCGTGTATAACTGCCGATACCTTGTCGTTGTCCTATAACCAATCGCTCGTACACTCGTCTCCCTCTGCATTCTTGACATGGAGCAATAACACTTACGGGGTGCTAACTGACAATGCTCTTTTCATCCTACCGATTCTCATCTTTGTCCATGCAGTAAACTGAAATAACCTAAAAGATTAAAAAATAACAGAAGAGAAAACGGGGACCCTGGGGTTAGAACCCAGGCCTCCCGAGTATAGAGGAGCGGCTGTACCGCTAAAGTATCCATTACTTTGTGAACACATGCGATTCAGGATTTTAAAGAACAAACCAAACCGAACTCTAATTTGAATTTGAAACGAATTCAAACGGCAGAGGTCTGAAAATCTTGGGCTGACGACCCACTTTAGACTTATTAAGTAGTAGAGATTTTATAAATCAAGGGTCCTGATTTTCTTTGACCTTTTACCCCTCAAGAGGTAAAAGAGGTACAAAGAGACTCTCTATGTCGGGCAACCCATACCTCCTATCTAACATGATCATAACGAAACTATGACAAGTCTCGAGGAGTGATGCGACATCTCTGTAACCAATCGTGTATAACTGCCGATACCTTGTCGTTGTCCTATAACCAATCGCTCGTACACTCGTCTCCCTCTGCATTCTTGACATGGAGCAATAACACTTACGGGGTGCTAACTGACAATGCTCTTTTCATCCTACCGATTCTCATCTTTGTCCATGCAGTAAACTGAAATAACCTAAAAGATTCACCAAAGGCACCATGTATTAGTCACAGTAAAATATCTGCATTCTTGGCTCATCAGTTTTGTGCAGCTGACTATGGTAATCGCTACAGTTATATGCTTTACAGTTGACAGCATTTAAGTCAAGCGTTACCATTTTTACAAAGTATGCAGTTTCATGGCGACACCATATGCATACGTTAGATCGGACAACCATCTGGGATCACGGTTGTAAAAACATGGTCTTGTAATGTCATCACAAGTCAGTTCTTATTATACATTTTGGTAAAGAAAAATATACTGTCCAGTTCTGGACAATAGGTCCATCAAACAATCCTGCATATTTCTTGTGTTATCGTAGGTAGCTAGTAAGGTGCATGCCAATGCATAAATATATGCAAGACTGAATGGGGGACATCATCTTAGCTGTATCAAGATACTCGTGGTTGGCAAGATAGTAATGACGCGAGTAATTGACCAATACATCTCGACACCATTGCCTAGTAGAAAGATAAATCTAAGAGAGCAGTTGTTCAGGACACAAGTGTCTAGCAGTTGCCAGCTTTATTGTAGAGAAACAGATATGCTTGGAGCCAAAGTCGCCGTAATGTATTCACAAAACACAAGTAAGCTCCATTAGGAAAAGGAGGCATCATGAACCAATGTTCGAGCCACAGTGATGGAGGAAGGAAAAGCAATTACTTTTCGCGTTGGCAGAGAGAAGTAAAGATCGGCTAATACTGTATTTGGAGAGGGCTAAGCAGTATGAAGAGTCACGACCAAGAGATACTGGTGCCACATCAGGAAAGTCAGCAGCAGATGAGCTCTTGTTGTAGATCTTTTCGCTTTTGCTTCAGCTGCACTCCCCCATTTTCACGTACCAGGAACACAGCTGGAGTAACAAGGTGTTCCTTACAAGTGTGCACATGTTTGGTTCTTGGAGACAGAGAAACTACCATTAGTATTGATGCACAATTAATCAGTAGATATTTGGATCACGAAAGCAGCAAGCTAAGCGACCAATCTAGAACACAAAAGGATTTATACTGGTTCAAGCCTCTTAGAGGATAACCACCTTACGTTCAATGTTTGTCATGTTAAATGGGATGGCAAGACTGCTAGGGTTGCAAAATGTGTTAGATACCTTCTCTTTTGGGGATTACATGTATATTTGTAGGCAGGGTGCTGCCATCTTAGGCCCTGTTTGCAACACAGGAATTTCACAGGAATAGAAAAGAAACCCCAGACAATCTTCTATCTATAATAAATTCCAAGTCTTTTATATTACCAAAGGTGTATCTTTGGAATATCTAAAAATAGTAGTGTGACAATTAGCACTAATTCTTTTGTTACTCGATCTGTTTCTCTTTTTGTTAGGCAATCTGATTTAGTAGAAACTACAAGAGGTTGTGTGGAATTCGAGCAGTGTAAGAAAATAGTAGCATAACATAGAAACAATCGCCATCAAAATTGTGGGGTCCAATAGGTGAGGGAGGGGGAGACATCAGGAAGGCACAGTGTGGCTTCCGGTCAGTCCACAATTTGTGGTTTATGCACAGGGTGTCACTGGCAACTTCCTGTATTTCTAGATATTCATTCGTATTATGGTAAGTCTTTTTTCTTTTGCAAGGGATATAATGATAAGTCACGTTCAGTCAAAAAAAAAACTGGTGGAGGCAGCAAGTATTATCACTATAAACTATCTGTGTTCTGAGTCGTAAGCTCAACGTCTTGTGCAATGACTCTATAGTAATCGCGGCTATTATGCTCTTCAGTTAACAGCCTTGACAAACTTTAGCATTGATGTTGTTACAAACTAGTAATAATTCAGGAGCGGCAATTTATCCACACGACATAACTGTAAGTGACATTGGATTAATATATCAAGGTAAACACAAAATGTTTAGCAAGGCACATCATGATAACTGTGTTTGGTACAAAGGTAAACGTCCGACTACTGTATCAAGTTCTGCTCTCTTTCACAAGTACCCCGGCCATATAAAACAAACCAGGGGCAATTGTGATGGTATAATCGCTATACGGAGGGTGGCCGCTAAGTCACTTCGGTTGTTTCACTGTAACCATTTTTCAAATGGTGGGGTCTCACAGAAAGCAAGAGATATGTTCTATTTTTTAGTTAATTAATGGGAAAACGATTAACGGCTTGACCTCAGAAAATGCTACAGCCCAAGAGGATGTGTTATATACATCAATGCAAAGCACTTGAAACTCACCACGGCGAATACAATCACTTGATAGCGTCCAAACACTAGCCGAAGTTTTGTTTTGTTCCATCTTTCTTGGTGGGGCAAAGCCGAACCAAATAGAACACGTACTAATAATTAACACCATCAGAGCCTGCGCAACATAACAATCGGTGTTACTTTAATAGAACATTTCAAAGTGTAGTTCTCATATTTCTCAAATAGTTTATTTATGGAGTAAACCATATATGATATTTAGATGTTTTCTGACAAATATGACACAAATAAGGGCCGGTTTGGATCCACTCAGATTTTAAGAATTCAGGTTTTAAAAGCTGCAAGAGGTCCAAACAAGGCAAATTATGCACCAGATTTTAACAATCTCATAATCCGGTCTAAGCCAGATTTTAGGTGATATTTTTTGTCAAAAGACTCATTGCCCTTGAATGCTTTTTGATAATTACAACTTGTGCCACCACTCATAAAAAAATATAGAAATGACAAGCTGGACATTTTAACTACCTTAGACATTGGTTTCTAGATTTTAAAAACCAAGGATCCAAACACCCCACACCCAGATTTTTTTAGAAGCCAGATTATAAAAACTACACCTATAATCTAGATTCTTAAAAACTCGTGAGGATCCAAACACCACCAAATAAGCTTCAAAGTGTAGTTTTCAAAATAGTTCATTTATGGAGTAAATCATACAAGATTTCAGATGCTTTCTGAAAATTATGATGCCCACCTAATAACAAGAAATCTGTCTTGGTATTAATCTCCCAGCCCCTCATTCTTTAATAACCAGAAGGATCATTTACGTGTTTACATTTCTTCAATTAGAATCTGGGCTCTTCTATATTCGACATTTTTCTTTTGCTTTATTATTTATTCAATTTGATTTTTGTGGCTATGCATAAGTGAACCAATGACATGTACTAGAGATACAGGGAGAAGAAAAGGAGGGAAATTCCGTTTCTTTCCTGTCTCTAATGCACTATTCTCATTCAGCATTTTTTGAGCCTGGGTGCTGACAGATTTGGTCCTGCCGAGCTATAGTATATCTAGGTAGCCTCTGCCCTCTCCCTATGTAGAGCGTACCTGTAGCTCAATCCGATCACGTACTCAGCCACTCCATGTTTCCGGACCACGCCACGTTGGAGAGCACCTGCATGGATGCCACGTATACCCTTAACACAGAGCTATACTGGCAGACAGCAGCAGTCTCCTTCCTAGTATACTATTAAATAACTTAAGGGGGAGGAACGCCAAAACAGTGCCATGGTTCACACCTCCTCAGCTGGTACGTAGCAGCTAGCCATCGTGTTCTTCTCGGCAGAGAGATGGCGATGCCGTGGGAGCTGGCTGAGCACATCATCGCTGTGACATGGCTGTCGCTGGCCGGCTGGGTGGTGGGATGCGTGGCCTTCGCCGAGGATGTCGCCTGCATGCTCCGCTCCCGGCGAGACAACGCCGTTGGGGGTGCCGTCTCCCGGCGACGCCCGCCTCTGATGTACTGATCTTAAAGCTTGGTGTTCTGAGAGAAATCTAGCTTGTAGCAAGCTTGTCTTGTGCTCCTCAATTTCTGCTACTTTATACTTCTCGTAGTCTCTTGTAAATCCTACAGGTGTGCTAATGTCTTGTGCTCTTGTAAACCTTTCTGTAGATTTGCAGCTTGTTTATTAAGTTGTGTACTGTTGGACCAGCAAAAATAGAGAAGTTATGTGCTGTTCCGAGGGCATTGGGTGTCTTTGGTTGTAGTTATCGATTCCTGATATGCTTTTGTGAATGAATGGTGGTGGAGAACATTCTCCACGGAGATTCAGTATTTGGGCATGAAGAACAGTTACGCGGCATGGGGAGCCGCCATCTTTGTCGGAGGTTCCGGGTTAGTCCAAGACAGGCAACACCTTTTTTTTTTTGAGAAAAAGACAGGCAACACCTGAACCACTGAAGAAAATCTGCGGCATTACCCAGCGCCAATACTGCAATTCGGCCCACCGGGAGCATGCATGCGGCCCGGCGGAAAAATACAGTGGCTCAAGCAGCACAAATCTAGATGATCAAGTTTAAATCGGTGTTGATTTCATTATAGATGCTCAAGATAGATGATAGTTTTTTCTCGTCTTCTTAGGTGTTTTGAGGCTGATTTATGTTGGCTCACCTTGATGCTTGACATGTACAGGCTAGATGTATTCGATGTGCAGAGGCCAGAACATTATTTCACTTCGAAATAAAAGTTTTCTTTATCTAAAAAGATGTTCAAGATAGCTAGGAGAGGTACGTGAGACGAGGCTTGCCTGCTCCCAACCCCTGCTCCCGCAACGTGGCGCCTTCTCATTCGTTCCACGCTTTTTTCTTTGGGCCCAGTGGAATCAAGCAAAAACAGAGCACGGCCAGCGCACAACGACGTTAAGATTTCATGGCTCTGAGGCCCGGAACAACAACCAGACTTCGGTAAAAATATAGTATTATCTTGTCGAGCTCGTGCCACTCACCTCGACAGCTCTGCCCAATTCCAAATCCTCCATTGCCGATGGACCCGGTCCTCAATCCAGAAAGCATCAAACTCTATCAACGCCTCTAATTGATTCGGAACTCCATCAGCCTTCTCCATTCGGGTAGCTAGAGAATTGGCCCAGCTCGACATCTCTACCCAAATCCTCCATCAAAATATACATGGGCTGCTGCACTGCAGCCATGGAAGCCAGTTCCACCAGTGCCTCTACCCACAGCAGCCTCGGCACAGACACAAAGACGAGATGTCTTTGGATGGGGAATTTGGATTTTGACAGCGATGCCATGCATTTTTTATGAGACCTGCGAGATGGATTTGGGGAATGAAGACCAAGAATCATACGGGAGAGCAGCAAACGGCCACAAATCGATTTTTCCTATCTTTTAATCATCGTGGGACACAGAGGTGAAGGAAAAACGGCGTTAAGCGGGGGGGCTCCGTCGTTCCGTTGTTGTGGGCCAATGAAAAAAGACCAGCCAATACGGAGGCGCCACGTCATGGGAGCAGGCACGGGAGCACGCTTGCGGGAGCAGGCAAGCCGCATCCAGGTACGTGTGGACTTCGGGCGTGCTTGGTTGCACCCCGCCCGGACACTGATTACCACGCTACAATGTTGCTGCCATATATGCCAAAAGGCAGGAGCTTTTGGTTGTTCCCACAAAGCACGACGGCCACACAATTTTCTTCGTCGATCAAAAAGGCTTCGCTGTGGTGAGTGTGGCGCCGATTTTCACAGCCACACTATGGCGAAACGCCGCGGCCGGCAGCCAAACACGCCTCTTTATCTTCGTCCTCGACATGGATGATGATGGTGGTGGAGGCAATGAGGATATTCCTTGGCAGACATACACTGGAATAGTGTGATGCGGCCTTGCTCGATGGAGTCGTCTACATCGTCGCGATTGCCTTGGCCTAGGCCAGACCAGAGTAGCTGATGAGGGAGATGGCGGAGGTTTTGTACATATACAAAAGACTGTCAATATCAACCACAGCAGAAGCAGACGGACACGCTTGACCACGCCCCTTCTACCATCACTGGCTCAAGACTTAGGGCTCATTGCCTTATCCTGTCAGCTTGGTCCTTCTGTTGTTTCTGTTGTTACGTACATGAGAATTTATTTACTGCAAAAGCT
The DNA here is from genome assembly GCA_000970635.1 of Eragrostis tef. Classification (NCBI taxonomy): domain Eukaryota; kingdom Viridiplantae; phylum Streptophyta; class Magnoliopsida; order Poales; family Poaceae; genus Eragrostis; species Eragrostis tef. The sequence goes on from LAPY01000667.1 coordinate 115,608, forward strand.
TAATTCTCTCGATGGTGCGTCCTTGGATGACAACATATCCTATCGCATGATTTTCTACAACAGATATGAAGATATACGTACGTTTTTTTAGAAAAAGGAATATATTTTAATATTTCAGCCTCTGCATGATGCATAGAGCTGTCCGTTATTACTTCATCCAAAATGCCTCCCAAACAGAGGACACGAAACAATAAAAGTGTCGCCATAACTTTAAACATAAACAAGTCTATTACTGAAGCACCAGCCATTGGCAGCAAAAATTTCCATGGAAGTGGTTTCAAGCATATGACAGCCCCATGCGAACTGTGGTCGCTTCTCCTCTTTCTGCAAAAGTGCCCAGAATCGAATCCAATATGTTCCTTTGAAGATCACCTGCATAGGAGTAGAGACTTTTGTATTGTTAAAAACCACATCATTCCTGCATAACCAAATTGACCAACAAAGAGTACACATTCCTACCAAGATCTTGTACTTCAGTTTCTTATCCATCCCATACAGCCAATCATCAAAGATATACGTACGTAGGCGGATTTTTACTCTCTCTATGTAGCATGTGTGAACATGTAGCGCTCTGCATTGTAGGTTTAGAGGAGCTTGACACTGTTAACGTTAACGTTAAAAGATGCACATTCGGATTGACGATGTGAGTTAGAGTCAAAGGTGGACAATGAAACTCGGTAATTTACGGTCATACTTCAAGATGTAAAAATTCTTTGGTCTTTAATTTGTACATTGCAAGCTAATTCTGAAGTAATCCCATTGTATGTGAGTTAATAAAATTAAAGGGTATTATGATTTCATTTACGAAACACAATGTTTGTACTAAAAAAGTATATTTCTTTTAAATAAAAATGCAGGGTTGTTAGGGTAGAACAACAAAATGTACACCATGTCACCAGTCACAATAAGACGTCTGACATTAGGCTCTATAGTGTATCTATCAACTCAAATACAAGTGGATATCACATAACTGTGTAATCACAAAAAACAAAAGAGTGGAGATCACATGTAAGACACTTGGAGAACACTCCCGGTCTGTCAAGAGATGAGAAACGAGAGAGAGCTTAGTGAACTTATTTTTACTACGGTGATGGCGAGTCAAAAGCATCATCATCGATAGAGAATTAATAATTACGTACTCAGGTCCCTCCTTCGTTTCATCATGATTCTTCGTGGCTATGACTCTGGACTAGAGAGAGTTTGGTTTCCGATGACATTTATCTGGATGTTTTGTGATTTCCCATTGCGTATATGGTGAAGGAGGCGATGATGGGCTCGGCTACGGGTTGAACGGCGATGAATTCTTCGTATATATTTGCATGTGGAATATCAGTGTACCCATCTTTTGCGAAAGGGTTGGGTTTCAGTTTTTCTCCATCAAAGATGAGGATGACGGTAGTGGATGGTGAGATGGTCGTGTTCGTTCAGATCTGAGTTTTCGTCCGTGGCATATTCGTATTGGATGGTGATCCTAAATAGAATTTGTGGCTCTTTTAAGTTTTGTTCTTATCAATAGAGTTGGTGTTGATGTAATATGCTTAAATATTAATGTAATTATTTTTTGATTTTTGGTGGAAGCGAATTTTCTAGAATTTAATAGTGTTGTGCTTTCAACAGTAGACGACGTGGTTGTTGATAGTGAAGTGCGAGTGATGATTTCGTGAATCTAGAGGGTTTGTCGGCTTGGTCTTCAAAAATGATCATAGAGCTAGATTTTACATATGTGCGTTTATAGGGTTGAGTGTGCGTACATTGTGAGTGTCTAAATTGTACTATGTAATAAAAAAAATAAAATTTAATGTTTACTCACGGGGAATATAAGACTAGGAACCCCAAAAAAAACATCTTCCTAGGCCGCACGTGGGCCTTGATGTGCAACGCCATTTTGTTCGGTGCTGATCCATAAATCAGCGTGAATGTCCCACGGACCTCCTACTCACCTTTTTTTTTTCCTTTCCCCGAGCAAAAACTGATGATTGTTCAAAATGATATAAATGAAATGCAGCTGCACCAACCAACCGTTGCACCGTCCAACTCGCTGCTCATTTCAGGTCGGTAGTGGCAAACAAACTAATGTTTTATATCAAATAAACCACGGCTTAATCGTGGTACGGCCTTCTACCCCAAAAGAAAGCGTACCTTGTTTGAGGTCCCAGAAATACTATAGAACATGCATTCAATAAATGTTGCGCTAGCTGCAACTATCCAACTTGCCAATTTTTGTTACGACACAATATTGTCAACCACGACTTGACAATGGAGCCAGCTGTAATCATATGCGTGGGAAAATAAAAATTGAATTTGAGTCTAGTAATATTTCCCAAAAACAGTGTTTGCAGAGATGCTGACATGGTCATTGATCGAACAAGAGTAGCAGGTGTAGGAAGCTTGATTACCTATTTTTACTATGGAAACCTAAAACAGATTAGGATCTTACTCTTAGACTACGAGAACCTTTACGGTGCGGTGGTAATCAGGTATTTCTTAAACGAATTGTTATGAATTGATCGAATAATCCCTCGCCGGCGGCCGTCCATCTCTGAGCCAGCGCAGCCGCCGAATCCTTGCAGCCGCCCCTCGATCCACGTCGACCCCTCGGCCGATCAACCACCAACTCATGATCAACGCCCGTGAGACCCTGACTTATCGATATGCTAATGATCCCGGCCAAGCAATAGGAATTGTTAATGAAGCAGGACCGATTTACCGATATGAATCATTGATTTGCCCTTAACGATTTCTAATTACTGTCTTGCTGAACGACAAGTGCCCACGTACATGAAAATTTGCATAAATTGCATTCGATCCCAGTTACGCTAGCATTAATTATTCGTTCTTGCGGCAGTCTTCGAACTCTGTTTTCAATCTCACGGAGATCCCCTCCGGCCATCTCACGCGCTCCCGTTGAGATCAATGATATCTCTGTAAAATTGTTGTGAGTTTTCAGCTACGTTTGTTGAAACCATAAGATTGATTTCTGATCCTCGCCCTCCACGAACTGATCATGTAAATGCTAATGAGCAAGTATCACAATCCAGTTTTAGCTCAGTTTCAGGAAATCAATCAGTACTTATGAATGCCCCACACCAAATCTCAAATTAGAAGAGACGATCTGTTTTTTTCCCTCAAATTTCCTACGGACGTACTAGTCAGAATCTAGGTCTGAACCACTGTGGAAGAGTCATACAGGCAACATATCGAGAACCTTTACGCTGCACCATACCACTAGGAAACAAATAGTAGTATAAAACAGATCTGGCCGTCGATTGCTTAGCCTAATTTCGTAATTATCTAAGGGTAATCAGGTATTTTTTAGACGAATCGTTATGAATTAATCGAATAATCCCTCGCCGGCGGCCGTCCGTCGCCGAGCCAGCGCAGCTGTCGAATCCTTGGAGCCGCCCTCGATCCACATCGACCCTCTGCCGGCCAACCAGAAACTCATGATCAACGCCCGTGAGACCCTGAATTACCGATATGTTAATGACCCCGGTCAAGCAGTAGGAATTGTTAATGAAGGATGACTGATTTACCGATATGTATCACTGAGTTGCTGTTACCGATTTCTAGTTACTGTCTTGCTGAACAACAACTGCCCACGTACATGTAAATTTGCATAAATTGCATTCGATCCCAGTTACGCTAGCATTATTCATTCTCGCAGCAGTCTTCGAACTCTGTTTTCAATCTCACGGAGATCCCCTCCGGCCATCTCGCGCGCTCCCGTTGAGATCAAATTGGCCGCTTAATGTGAGATTATAAGGTTTTGCCGCGCCGTCGAGCGATTGACGGGCCGGATGTCAGGAGCCGGGTGAGTCGCCAGTGATGGTGAAGACAGATCGATCATCGATCGAAAATAAAAATTAAAAATTATCCTATCAGGTCACAAAATTACAGACATGCCACTGCTTTTTTTTACTTATATAATGCCCTTGTATTCCTTATACTGCCTTCAAATACTACCATGCCACTAGAGGAAACTTAAAGTGGTATAAAGTGCATCTAAACCGTTGGATCAAAAAAAATAAACGGCCTATGTTGATTTGGAAGCACCGTAAAGGTTCTCTAGACACTTAATTCGCAATCCGACACGGATTCACTACAGAATAATAACACATACAGTAGAGAAGCGAATAGCATTTTCCTGACTTATCACAAGAGAAAATTCTACTTGTCTCGGCAAAGGTAAAAGCAACAATGATAAACGAAGCCGCCGTACTTGCCCAACGAAAAAGGCGAGAAGAGAATTAAGAAGCCACGAAGATAAGCATAGGCCAAAAAGAGGGGAGAATGACAAGGACGGTCAACTACCAAGCAGCCATGTTAAAAGATTCTTTTCATTCTATAATTGCTGCGAATTTGTTTCAAGAACCAAAATTAGCATGTGCGACCTCGAGGGGATCATCAGGTTTATTTTCTCTACCTTATCGCAATCACGATTATCTTCTCAAACCCGAACGACCTGCAGCTGTTGAAAAAGACAACGTGCTCTGTTCCAAACTGGCAATGATTTGGTCAGCCGTTGGTGACGCGTCGCCGTGTCAAAGCTGGTAGGAATACTCGATGCACGCCAAATAATGCTTCCGCTAACCACCTGTCTCCATTGCTATCTTCTCCTCTCCCACATCACCATTTAATGGGGAGAACACTGCAATGTGGATGCGTATGTCCTTGTGAGCTGGTCGATCGAGTCGAGTTTGCGAGGCTGCAGCGAGCGAGAATTGCATCTGGAAATGGCGATGCCTTGGGAGACGGCAGTGTGCATCGCGCGGAACGTGTGTGTGCTGCTCGACGTCTGGATCTCCACCTGCGTCCTCACCGCCGACGAGGCCGCCCGGCTCCTCCGTTCGGTCACCGACTGATCGCCGGCCAACAGAACGGTAAGGCTTCCACTTGTCCCTCTGTTCGTTCTGTCTTCTAAGGTTTGGATTTCTGAATAACGAATAGTTGAATGTTCCAGCTGATTTCTGTTCCAGGATCAGAAGTAAAGAAAGATTTCTGAATAACGAATGGCTGCGCAACTTTTCTTCCTGTAATCTCTTGGAAAAGTTTGAACACTTACTTCTTTAAGTGGTGGCTGCAAAATGGATTAAACTGTATTTTGATAAAATGGCAACCATTAATGCGAAAATCTTTATTAGATGTATTCTACATAGAAAATCATTGTGCACCTCAGTACTACCAGTAAATGATGTTGATCGCATATGTGCATAATCTTGTTTTCAGTTAGAAATAACGAGAACAAAGTAACCGTGATCTTCGAATTCAATCATCGGTAGAATTATCTTCTTGTTATACTTGATCAATCTCATGATGAGGCAGAGAGCACCTGTCGACATTAATCAAAACAGCAATTGTTTCTGTTCAAAAAACTTAGAGCTCGTTTAGAGCATGAAACAGTAGTATTGAGTTATTATATCCTCGTATGGAAAGTAAATTTGAAGTATGGAGTGTGCATCACTAATCGATTAATTTTTTTTCTCTATTGTAGAGACTGACAGGATACGTGGATGACTACCATACAGATTGACTTGGAGAAGACATTTTGCGTAACATATACATATGTGTAGTGGTGAAATTGCTTTTAAGTCAGCTATATTCTTTAGGAAAATGCTTCAGAGCACACTCATTTGTCTGACTTTTGTCCGACCAAATATTTTAATGCTAAATGGGTGTACTCTATAGCAGTACTCTATTTTTTATGGAAGCTGAGATTGTAGTGCGGACCTTTGTGTGTGATACACACCAGCATGTAAAGCAAGTTCCTTGTAACTTGAGTCCTTGTGTACCTGTAAATCTATTGGGAGATTTGCAAAATCGGACCTCTTTCAAAGTCTAATTCTGAAAATAGACCAATTTTTTACACTTTGCAAGAACGGATCTGTTTTTTGAATATGAGCCCTCCGTTTGCCTCTGTTTTACCAATCTTTTTACTGACAGGTTGTTTTGGGATTAAAAAAACGATTGGGAAAGGTAAACTGACCTTCCTGCCCTCCACCATCGATCTCACCCAAACTGACTCCATCCCGGGTTCGACTCCCTCTGTTCGACTCCTCTCCTCCCTCCTCTGGTCATGGCGAAACCCTAGCAGCACGGCAGAGTGCGAGGCACAGTTGGCTGCGACGCGAGGAGTGAGCGACGCGGCCGACGCGCGGCGGCCAAGGCCCTCGAGCCTTGGGCGCGGAGTAGCTCGGCCAGGGCCAGCTCGGATCTAGCGGCGCCGCCAGGGCGCGCGCGGCAGCTAATGCTACCGAGCCTCGAGCGCGAAGCAGCGCGGGCAGGAGCAGCTCCGCAGGCGGTGCCCGAGGCCCCCACGTGCGGCTCTAGACCACAATGCGCAAATCAATTGCCATACAATGGATCGGATGGTGCACAGATGCCACGCAATGGAACAAAGTTGGGATCATTGGGTCCTTCTTTTCCTGTTAGTAATCCTGGAATTAATGGAGTGTTTTCATCAATACTATGTTTTTTCAATTTTTATCAAATTCTATTGAAAACTGATTCAAGTATATCCGAATTTCATTTTTGTATGCATATGGTCTGTTTGTGTCCAAACTAAAGCAAATTTGCAAGTAAAAAAAAACAGAGGCAATTTTGCAAAGGGTATTATCGTCTTTTGCCAACAGATTTAACACCGTCAAGTCCTCCTAACAGAACAGGGGCTACATATTGCTTCATATTCGAAAATCAGGTCCGATTTTGCAAAGTCTCAAAAAGAGGTCCATTTTCAAAATTAAGAACTGAAACAGGTCCGGTTTTGAAAATGCACCAAATCTATTTGCTAGTATATATTCATGGATATATGTACTATGTTGTGGACAAACATGAACATGATGTGGCATCTTACGATTATTGTTCATCACATCAATACAATTGGCCGGTGAAGTCACTATTTGTTACGGTACATTTTTGTTAATAAAAAATAGTGGAGCGTAACGTTAATATGTTTTGGAGATATGGTTCATCAAACATTGCTGAATAGTATTTTATTCAATTGGGGAAGATCCTCTTGTTCTACAGTAGATGCATGTCAGTGTACATCTATCTATACTAATCCATTTTTTTTAGAAGTATCTATCGGGGTTGTCTACCGGGCACTCTATTATTTCTCAGGTGCCTAGCACTCTATTTTTCTCACTGTAGGATCCAGCCATCCAACGGCCAACGGTTGCCTTCTTCCTTCCGAAGGGCAACGCCTCTTCCTCTCGACCCCGCCTCCGCCCCCACGCGCCGCCACCCAGCCTCGGCGTGGGCTAGGGCGTTGCAGGAGCTCCACGCGCGCCTGGAGCTCCGGCGAGACCTTAACCCGCGGAGGCAACCCCTTCCTATCCCATCCCCCGCCGCCTCCTTCCGCCACCGTCGTCATGGTCGCCTCCACCCTCTGGCCCAACCGCCTTCTCTCACTGCATCCGCCTCCGCCTTCTCGCCCACCACCACCACCGGGACGACCTCCCTCCCCTCCAGTTGCGGAGCCAGAATCAGCAGTAAGGAAGGGCCGGATTGAATTGCTTAGCTAATTAACGTGGTGATTAATGGTATTAATAGCCAGATTACTGTTCATTCTTCAAAGGAAAAAGCAAACCAACGGGGGCCGGAGCCCAGGTCGGCCTGAACCTGGCTCCGCCCCTGCTCCCCTCACGTCCCCCTTCTAAGTCCGGCAACACCGGTGAGCCTCCCAACCCTGAGCCTTAACCCCAACCCAGAACACTAACCTCGACCCTCTCGCTCGCTTATCTCGCCGGAGTGCCGCCGGAGTCTTTCCGATCTCCTTTGTCAGTCTGCGTCGTCCACCTTCGCAAGGAGGCGCATCTCGAACCCCTCCAGGCCGTGCCATTCACAGATGCCATTGATTTAAGGTATTATCTGTTTCAATGTTTGTTACCATTTGATTTTGTCTGGAGCGAGCGAAGGTGGTGAAGATTGTTGGAGGGAACGAGGATTGAGTGTCGCCTTTGGATTTGAGTGAGTCGGAGAGTGAGAGCAAGGGAGGATGCCAGCCTTTTTCTTTTCTTTTTTCTTTTGGAGCTGGACTTGAGATGAAGGCAGCTGTTGTGAGCAGAGAGAGGAACGGACGCGTGGCTTAGTACGTGTGACATGTGAACGGAGAGAGAAAGAGAGAGGGCAAGAGAACGAATGGTCCTTGCTCATCCATGTAATCATGTTTATTTCCCCTATAAAATGTGCTTTGCTTCCGGTAGAACTGATGGCCGGACGCCGACCTGACATCCTGGCCAAAGTAGGCATGGCGTCCGGCTAATCGGCTGATCGCGTCCGCATTTCGAATCCAGCTGATGCTCACGCTATGGAAATCAAATCAATGACATTGTTCAACACCACACGGCCTTTTCCGGGCGCAGCGGAGCGGGCCAACACTGCCTAGTTATTAGCATGGTCCCTGCACCAGCAATCTGCCGACGCATTTCCGGCGCTGGAGGCGGGCTCAGGATATAGACCATGGGTATTCAAAATTTGAAGCGTAATTTTTTTTATCTTTTTTTACGAATGTTTACGCCCTAAATTATGGGTCCATAACCACGTAATTGCGTGTCAATTCCTCAATGGCAATGAATTAAAAAAAATAGTGTTGGAAATGCTACCTTTGTTCTTCAGTTCATATGTGCTTAATGAAGAATAAAGTGCTAGAAAGAATTCTTTAATTTACACAGTTCACAGTTGCTTAATCAAGAATAAAGTGAGTTGGTAACACTGTACATATTTTTATGAATTAAAATGCATCGATCTATACGTGCTTAATTTGAACTAGGATATGCGTTTAGTCTTTGCACGTACATCACGCTCACAACTCAAACCGTTCCCGTATTAATCAAGAACTGCAATTTACCTGGTGGAGTTGACGATCAGGCAGATAGGCACCATGCCGACGATGCGGATTCTGGCGGAGCGGCAACAGCCAGTCTCGAGTGAATTCCTGGGCGGCGCGGCTGCGATCGTCCTGGTCTCCTGAGCTGCGGCGGTTCAGAACTTCAGGTGATCGAGCGAGATCGTGAGGAAGAAGTGAAGAATGGATGGCCAGAGGTGGGCTGATATTACTATTGGGCTGCGGGGTAGATGCAGGTTGGGTTAGATGGGCCTTCTTTGATAGAATTGAATGGAAACCTGTTTTTCTTTTGTTTTTTATGTATATACGTAATTCTCAAAAAAAAAGTATACACGTACACTATACGTAACATAATATATACAATTTTTTGTCCAAAAATAATGAGTATTCAACTGAATACCCTTGAATTGAAGTGGGCCAGCTGGACACATCGGAGTTGTCGCTGTCAGATCAACGCAAGTATGTATATAAGTATATTATTGTTGCATCAGTATACAAAGCCTATGGTTTATGGAGCGGTGGGCACTTGGGGTTGCATTTGGGGCACACATTTCTACAAGCCTCCATAGTTCTACAACATAATGGTTCTGGCTTTTGATTCTTGCAGCAGTAGCACACACCTTGGTCGCACTTCATCTCCATACAAAATGTCAGGTTAATCTTCTCATCCGGTGTTGCTGCAGCATGGCTTGTGTTCATAAGGCTATATGTGTGGCCCCTTGCAGCACCAGACTCAATGAGGGGCAGACGACCTGCATCAAGTTTTTTTAATGGTGATCAGCGCGTGGATGTACAATAAACTTGATAGACAGTAAATTCAACAAAGATGAGATTATGAGAAACTTATTACATTGTACACTCGATACAAAGAGGACTATGAGCATTGCATACACCAAGCCACCGCATCTGATGTTCCTCGTCATACTTTGTTGTGAATGAAATGATAGAGGCGTGTGCGGTTAGACGAAGGACAGACTGGCCACACTACGTTATTCTTGTACTGAATCCTCCAATTTATATATACTAGGTGATACCCCGCGCGTTGCTGCAGGAACTATAAAAGACATTGTTTCATGCAGTTGGGAAAACAATGGAATCTAGTGATCATAATAAGATCCATGACATACTGGAAAGACCAATAAATACAAAGAAAATATGCATGAATCACAAATTATAGTGGAGAATGTTCAAACTATAAGTCAGATCGTTCAATACTCTAGGGAATATGATTCAATCTCCTTTTGTGTTCACATTCTATTCTCAATAGAAGATGAACGATTATGCCAAGATAGCAAACCAGGCTCATCTCGTTTTTAGTACTCCAGCAGAAAATAAAAACTGAGTATCATATATAGATCAAAATTACAGCAAAGGTTACTATTTATCACGTTGCCTGATGGCATGAACAAAGGTTACACGGTTTATCATAGACTACACTTCTATTTAGTTTCTTCTGATGCCCGCCACTGACGGTTGAACGGTTCCTAATATAAACGTTGCAAATCTGGACACCGAAGGCAAGATCATTTTGATATATGGTTGTGCTCCTGCTTGACCAAGCTTGTTGAAAAGAGAAGTAATAATTAAGACAGGTTTACAAACCAACACTTATAAGGTGACAATTTGATAAAAGGTTTTTTCTTTGCGAACAATAACAGGGTTAAATGCGAATACAAACTGCCACTCTGCTCGATATGGCTAACATAAACAACAGGATGCAGGATGCTATTTAATAACATGACTAAATGCCAATAGAAACTGCCGATCTGCTCAATATTGCCAACAGAAAAAACAGGTTGCAGGATATCGCTTGCTGTCAGATCCTGCAATCTTTAGGAAAAAAAACCTGGAATAGATAACCAAAATTTAAAAAACGCAGAGAAGGGAAAATGGTGTGGATTAATTACCTGGTGGATGTATTAGATTGTTACTCAAGTGTGTCGTAAGAAAATCATGTAAACTTTTGAACTCTTAGAAATCAAGCCAATAACACACATGCTGACGGAGAGGTAAGGATTAATCCGGATGCAATTGCTTGCTGCTTCCTGAGAAAGAAGATGGCGATAAAAAGAAAGCCACCCAAGCATATCAAGATTCCATACCAACAAAAGGAATCTCTACCCCCAATCGGATGGCACATGATAATCCAGTACTGGGAAGGAAAATTATGATTGATAGTGGAGTCTGCTTCATTGAGATGGAGCTGGCTAGAGTGACTTGGCTCCCTCCAACTGGCTGCTCCATGACGGAACACGAGTATTTGAAGGAGAAATGGCATGTTGGAGGCTCTTCAAGTACAGGCGTTAGTGCACCTGTTAAATAGGAGTAATACAGATTGAAGAGCAGGCAGTTTAGTGCACATCGGTTACACTGCTGCGGAAGGAGTCGAAAAGGATTTGAGGTAATAAATGGAGTAGAGGAGGGTCGGCAGCTATAGACAGCCAGATAAATTGCACGCAGTAAAATTTGACGGGTACTATTGAGCAGTGCAGAATGAAGACGTGAAGACGAAAGGATCGGAGTCAGGAGAGATATTTAATCGGACGTGTGCTTTCTTGTAGCAGACTAAACAACGGAGGCTAACCTGAGTGATTGCAATTAGTGACATTAATCACTTTGGAAATCATGGGTCATGGTTATTTTAAGGACCTGTCCATGTTGTCGATTGAAGCACGTTGCGCCAGCTGACCAACTCAAACGACATACATGTTGCCATTACATTCTTAAATGAAAGCCAAATCATGTAGACTGAAGAACGGTGAAACTGAGATAATTGACATGCAAAAACTGAGTATCATATATAGATCAAGATTACAGCAAAGGTTACTGTTTATCACATTGCCTGATGGCATGAACAAAAAGGTTACACAGTTTATCAGAGGCCACACTTCTCTTTAGTTTCTTCTGATGCCCTCCACTGACGGTCAAATGGTTTGTGACGTTGCAAAGAAATCTTTCTGGACATCAAAGGCAAGATCATTTTGATATATGGTTGTGCTCCTGCTTGATCAAGCTTACTGAAAAGGAGAAATAATAATTAAGACAGGTTTACAAACCAACACTCGGTTAGGTGACAATTTGATAACAGGTTTTTTCTTTGCGAACAATAACAGGGTTAAATGCGAATACAACCTGCCACTCTGCTCAATATTGCTAACATAAACAACAGGATGCAGGGTGCTATTTAATAACATGACTAAATGCCAATAGGAACTGCTGATCTGCCCAATATTGCCAACAGAAACAACAGGTTGCAGGATATCGCTTGCTGTCAGATCGTCCAATCTATAGGAAAAACAAACTGGAATAGATAACAAATGTAGAAAACGCAGAGAAGGAAAAATCGTGTGGATTACCTTGTGGATGATTGTATTAGATTGGTCGTAAGAAAATCATGTTAACTTTTGAACTCTGAGAAATCAAGCCAATAACACATGCCGACGGAGAGGTAAGGATTAATCCGGATGCAATTGCTTGCTGCTTCCTGAGAAAGAAGATGGCGATAAAAAGAAAGCCACCCAAGCATATCAAGATTCCATACCAACAAAAGGAATCTCTACCCCCAATCGGATGGCACATGATAATCCAGTACTGGGAAGGAAAATTATGATTGATAGTGGAGTCTGCTTCATTGAGATGGAGCTGGCTAGAGTGACTTGGCTCCCTCCAACTGGCTGCTCCATGACGGAACACGAGTATTTGAAGGAGAAATGGCATGTTGGAGGCTCTTCAAGTACAGGCGTTAGTGCACCTGTTAAATAGGAGTAATACAGATTGAAGAGCAGGCAGTTTAGTGCACATCGGTTACACTGCTGCGGAAGGAGTCGAAAAGGATTTGAGGTAATAAATGGAGTAGAGGAGGGTGGGCAGTTATAGACAGCCAGATAAAATTCCAAGCAGTAAAATTTGACGGGTACTATTGAGCAGTGCAGGTCGCCGGAGAAGCGACACCTGAACAAAGATTAATGGACGGCCAGATTTAAGTGTAAAATGATGATCTGACGACTGCTATTTCAAGGTGACGTGGCTTGCTGAGAATCAAGAGAAATAGAAGTTAATGCCTTTTAGTTGGTTGCACTTATAAAGAAATAGTAGATACCAGGCCAGTGAGAGCATACATGGAAACCTAACAAGTCACTTCAATCACGAAATCAAGACTTCCTTTAATTATTCTCTCGTGCCAGTAGCATCCGCATGAGTTATACGGAACAAATTAATCTCAAAAAAAGGTAACAAATAAAATTTATTCATACCATAGTTGGCTTCAATTTGCACCTCAATGCGTTTCCTTGTAGGGTATCCTGAATTGATCCATTTCCGTTTCCCAAAAATAAATTGATTTATTTCCCCCCAATTACGAGTTAGACATATGTCTTTCCTTTCCTCCCGCGAAATCAGTCGGGGGATCCTTGATCGCTATCATCTGTGACATCCCATGTCACTGAAAACACAGCTAGTGCACATTCACAAACCTAACGGAACTTCAATCCAAATCAAGTTCAAATTTGAAGTCAAATATCCAAACAATTGTCAAACCCAACCTTGTGAAGGAACTCAAAATTTCTGTAAAAACTTGAGCCAACCAAACATTCTCGTGTTAGCCCTTCAGATACCAGAATTTTGGAGAATTTTTGGTGATTTTAGAAATTCGTTTCGTTGCTCAAATAAATCCCCAAAACCTCCAAAGTGACCAATTTTGACCAACTGCCATTTGAATTCCTTTGCGAATTGAGATGTGCATGTTATGTCACTGGATTGTCCATCATTTGATCTACCATCCTGCCAAGTTTCGCGATTTTAGGAGTTAGTTTGCTATTTTTAATAGTGTGCCAAACTTTGGGGAAAATCACCGTTTGAAAATTTCGGGAAAAAGAAAAGATCCCTCTGGGCCCACTCGTCAGCCTCTCAATCTTCTTCCACCGGAGCGCGCACGCCGCGTGGACGACGACGTACGGCCCCGCCGCGCCGCCCACGGCTGCTCCACTCGGTCAAAACGCACCCCTCTCCTCGCTCTCCCGCTTCCGGCCTCACTCCCTCGCCAAGCTCGCTCCAAGCCCTAGCCGCGCACCCGCCATTGCCGAGCTAGTCTTGAGCTCGTCGTCTGCCACAGCAACACGAACCCCGACCGAGCTGCCTCCCCCTAGCTACGCCGTGACCCCCTCCAAACTCCTCAATGTCCTCCGACCCTTATTCCCCACCGTGAGGCTCGAATCAAGACCTCTACTTCAAATCCGACCACCCCGAGCTCTGTCGTGCCGCCGCCAAATTCGTCGCCTCCGGTGAGTGTCTCATCGATTCTCTCGCATCAATAGGTAGCCATCCTTGTCGCCCATACTCCGGACCTCACCATTCTTCTGATTCCGCAACAGAGCCGCCAGATTTGAAGTATTTCCCCATCGCCGGTCTTCGCCGTCCCGAAGGGTTGTCCGCCGCCGACCTTCTTTCTGGCTGCCTCGACGTCGACAAGTCCCGTGCCGAGGTTCCCCGAGTCGTCATGAATCTTCTCCACCACATCCGAGTTGCCGTCGAGCTCCCCTTCGCCTTTGCGCCACCGTCGTATATCCCTCGTCCGCCGCCGCTCGACGTTGACCTCTCTCCGGCCACCCCCGCTCGATTCTGCTAACCGATGTGAGCTCTCCATGTCCCTCTAGGCGTCCCTGACCTCATCGTTCCTCGCATGGCCGCCGGAAACTCTATTCCGGCGAGTGCGCCGCCGCGCTCCGGCGACCACTCCGGCCAGCGCACCAGTGACCACATGGTCTAGATCGCATGTGGCCACGCGGGATCTCGTGTGGCCGCCTTTGTGGCCTCACGGTCCGCGCCCGTGAGTGGCTGGATCCGTTGTGGCCAGCCTAGATCCGGTGGGTCCTTGATTTGGTGGCCTTTTGTGCTACCCAGATCTGATTGGTCCGCACCAGTTTAATCCTTTTCCGAATTTGTTAATTCCTCAGAAAATCGCAGAAACTTGTAAAATGCGCAATAAATGTAATACACCTCAAAAAAATGTGAAACTAATTTTGTTGGACTCCTTATGCTCGGATCTATCCAGCACAAAGTCGAAATCACACAAAACTTGTTTTATGTTTTCTGTAAAAATGCATTTGTTCAGATCTTGTTTAATTCATAATTATTTTTATGTTACTCAATAAATCATGAAACTTTGCACATCTGTTAAGCTACTGTACACACTTATAGAACATTTTTCGACTATCATATCATGTCCCCGTATTTTCGTATGATTTAAATCGTCTTCTACATTGGTTAAATTATTATAAATAATCCAGAAGGAGATAAATCGTCAAACTTCACAGTAAATAACTTTCAGTGGTGTTGATTCTTAGAAAAATACCACTGGACTGAACATAAGATTCCAAGTATCTTTAGACGAAAGAAAGTAAATAAAGTTAATCAATTTAAATCTTTAATCAATCCATTTCTTAATACAGTATAAATGACTGTCTCGTTAAGTAATTAAATCAGTTATTCATCATATTATTTTTGTATCTAACTTGCATTCATTCCTTGTCATGACGTATAGTGACAGAGACGACTCCGGAGC